>JAMYWO010000060.1:47577-60354 GCA_024220525.1 Cochliopodium minus | reverse complement strand
ATCAATGATATCCTTTTCAAAATTTTCTATATTTAAATATTTGGGCATACAAATTAAATTCCATAATATTCAAATTTACACTTTTATATATTAAATCATTCATTTATTTATCTTTATTCACATATTAATCTTCTTCTTTTTTTTAATTGATATAGGAAGACATGCATTTATTGGTCTCGGATTCAACGAAAGAAACAGTGCTTTGACTTTTTATGACGGAGTTATTGAACACAAGAAGAGTTTGGAGAGAAAGGGCGAGCTTGAAAAAATCAAAACAGAAAGAATGAACCAACCTAAAGTTGACAGATCCTTCGGGGATGGACAAACCATAACCATAAGCTTCAAAACAAAGACAAAACAAAAAGAGGTAACGAAAAAAAAAATTATTTATTTTAAATTATTTATTTATTTTAAATTATTTATTTATTTTTTATTTTTTCATTTTTTTTTTTCAATAAAATTTTTTTGTTGGACAATAGGGAAGCAAAAAGAAAAATAATAAAAAAAATGTTGTTCAGTTGGGTAACGGAGGCCTTTTGATGCCTCCACCAGGTGACGGCCCAGTCCAACAAAGACCCAACAGCAACACAAACAACCTCCTCTTTGGACTAGACACCCCAACACCCACCACAAACAACAACAACAATAATCAACAAAGCCAAAACCAAAACACCAACAATCTTTTGTTTGGTAACACCACTCCTCCTTCCAGTAATAACAATACCACCAATCTTTTGTTTGGTAACACTACTCCTCCTCCCAACAACAACCAAAACACCAATAATCTTTTGTTTGGTAACACTACTACACATACCCCTCCTAATACCAATCCTACCACCAATCTTTTGTTTGGTAACACTACTCCTAATACCAATCCTACCACCATCAACCCTTTGTTGGGAAATTTCCCTCTCCCTTCCACTCCTTCTGTTGGAAACAACACTCTTTTGTTGGGCTTGAACACCAACACTGGTAGCAACCCTCTTTTTGTACAACCTCAAATCCAAACTAACAATCCTTTTAATAATCCTCTTTTGGGTGGAAATACTCAACCAATCCAAACAAACACAATGTTGGGTAACTCTACTTTTTACTCTTTTTTTTTGAATTTTTTTTAAAACTTTTTTTTTCCTAGGTCTTCAAAACAATTCTTTCCACCCTAACCCTTTGCTCAATATTAACACCAATGTTCAGTATCAGGGAAACACTCAAAATCCTTTTTTGGGAATGCAAACACAAACCCCTCAAAATCAAAACCCATTATTCAATCCTGTCAACAATCAACCACAAAAAACTGGACTTGATTGGCTAAATTAAACTTTATTTTTTTGAAATCAAACAAATTTTTTGAAAACTATTGAATATCTGATTGAATAAGATGATAAACATGAGTTTAAAAAATTTTATTTATTTTAATTGGCGCCATAATTTTTTTTTTTGTTCTTCAATTATTTTTCTCCCTATAGATCCTTTTATCTTTGATTTGAAAGAAAGAGAATGATTCTCTGAATACATATAATAATAATGCAATCAAAATAAATAAAAAGAAGAAAAACTCAAAATAGCTCCTTTCATTTTCCATTTTTTTTTATTTTTATATTCATTTTATTTTCAATGAACAATTCTCATTTATCTTCAAGGAGAAACAATATGTGTACTTATTTTGGAATGACAACAAAAGAAATTTCATCAAAATGGAAATATCATTTTGAATTTGAACTTAACATTGATAGGGTTTTTTTTTTAATAATTTTTTTTGTTGAAGAGAAAGAAGAGAAAAACAAAAAAATTTAAAAAGACAAAAAAATATATATAAATATGAGAAAACTATTTATTTATTTATGAGATATTTTTTTTCCCTTTTTTTTTTTTATCTTTCTTCGCACCTATATTTTCAAATAAAAAATTTGTTAGATTTAAGACCGAGAAGGAAATATATCTATATTTTGAATTAAAGAGATTCATTTTTGTTTTTTTTTTTTTTACCATTCGTTTTCTTTACGTACTTGTTCTTCTTCTTCAGGGGTGAAATCATTCTTAATGTTAAAGGTTTTTCTAATTTCTTCTGGGGTTTTTCCCTTGATCATATTTGCAACAGTTTTACATGTAAGATCAAGTAATGGTTTAATATCAAGATAGTTAGCTGCGAGAATAAGTTCAAAAAGAGTTGCTTGATCGACCTTGCAGAATTCTTGATCCCAAGGAATAATATCATCAGTTCTTTTTTCATCTTTCTTTTCTTCAGTTGTGGTGGTTGGGTGTTCAGTATGATATTGGCAGTATTCTACTACTTTAGTCAAAATTTTTCCAGTTACATTTGGGAGTGGAATAGGTGCATCAATACCAGTATCTATTAATTATGAAAAAAAAAAGATGAGAATATAAAATATTATGGGAAATATATTTATTTCATGGTTGTATTTGAAATATTTTTAATAAATAAATGAGAAATTATAAAAAAATATTTAAAGAAGCCAAAAATATTTTATATATATTATTTGAAAAAATAAGAAAATTAGGAATATTATTCATCAATATTATTACCTTGAATAAGATTTTTAACAGTCTCAGACATTTGAGCAACTTTTACAATAATTTTAAAATCTTGTCCATCACATGAAGTTAAAGTAATTTCTGCATTAGGATCTAATTCGCTCATTTTTGATGATTTTTTTTTTTTATTTTTTTTTATATTTTTAAATTATAAATTTTATAATTTTTTATAATTTTCAAATATATTTTTTTTAATTTTTTATTCTTAAAGGCATAAAAGTTCAAAATTAGGAAGCTTGCCTTTCTGTTTAATAATGAACGTTTTATCAAATAAAGATAAAATTTATAAACACATGAAAAAAAAAACTATATACGTATGAATTTTCTATTTATGAAATGAGATTGCTTTTTAAAAAAATATAAACTCATTTTAGTATTTATTCAATTTTCTTTTATCAAACTTTCTCTTCTTAAATAAGATAAATTCGTTTTAACTTATGAAAATCCTTTCTTTCCTTCTTTATAAAATTTTATAATTTTTTTTAAATTTTCTATTTTATGCTTTCAATTTGGATCAAATTAAAATATATTTTTCGAAAAACAAAACCAAAAATGAACTTTAAGAAAGATTCAATTTAAAAGAAAACAAGCAACGTTGATAGAATTAAAATTTTGATTGGAAATTTATTAATTTCACAAGAAAAAACTTATAATTCAATTACAAAAGGAAAAACATACTCAAATTGATATAAATCATCTTTCACAGTTTTTTGGAAACTTTTATATCTTTAAATTGCTTTCTGAAAAGGATTGTTTTTTAAAAAAAAAATGAAAAATGAAGATCAATTAACAGATCATGTAAAAAAATAATTATTCTTCAAAGTTAAATGAAATCAAATTCTTAATTATACTCTAGAATTCAACCAATTTTGTGAGTTTATCAAAAAGAGAACCCAAAAAAGCGGGATTACAAAATTTAGGAAATACATGTTACCTTAATTCATCTATTCAAGGTAATATATTTGCCAATTTTTAAAAAAAAATCTTTAAAATTATTTTTATTATAGCATTAAGTAATTGTGATATTTTGATTGATTATCTATTATCAAAGAAATATGTTGAAGATTTGAATCCAAACAATCCATTATCTACAAATGGAGAAATAACAGAAAATTTATTCAAATTATTCAATAATATATGGAATCCAAGTGAGGAGGATTTGAAATCAAATGGAGTAGATAATGATATATTATCAGAATTTCAAAAGGTATTGAATCCAAATCGAAAAAGATCATCATAATCTTTGAAATAATTTTTAGGTATGTGGTAAATATAGCACCCAATTTAAGGAAAAGGGACAACAAGATAGTATGGAATTTATAATCTATCTCTTAGATTCAATACACGAAGGTATTTAAATTTTTTTCTTTATTTAAATGTAAATTGAAAAATGGAAAGATTGTAACAGAATAAGTAAGAAACCTCTTGTGGAACCTGTAGAGCAGAATGAAAAAGATTTGGAAACATTTGCAAAGGAAAGTTTTGAGGCTTATAAAAAAAGAAACGGTAATAAAGCTTTCTTTTCAATAAATTTTGTTTTATTCTTAAATTCAAAATTTTTTTTTTTTAAAGATTCTGTGATAGTTGACAATTTTATGTCTATGTTTAAAACTACTTTAGATTGTCCTAAGTGTAAAATACACAAAACAAAGTTTGAGCCATACATGTCTCTTTACTTGCCTCTTCCTACCAAGTGGGAAAAAGTATTTACAATTGACCTTTTTCTAACAAAAAGCTTCGAAAAGCCAGTTAGATATGCTGTTAAAGTGGATAGAGGAGGAATTGTTTCCGATTTGAAAGATTCTTTTTCAAAAGTATGCGGTTTGAGTGCTGGTGAGTTTGTCTTTGTTGATTTTTTGAATTCTCAAATATTTTCTGTACTCCCTGATGATAGATTAATTAAAGAGATGGACGATTCTCTTGTCATAACTTCCTATCAAGTTTTCAAAAACCTTGAATTGGAAATTGGAGGTAAGACTTTTAAAATTAAAAAATATTTTAATTTATTTTTTAAATAAATAATTTAAATCAGGAATACCACCTCCACCTATTGGCTTTGAAACAGGACTACCACCACCACCACCTATTAACTTTGGACCACCTCCACCGCCTCCAATTAATAATGGACCTCCACCTCCACCTGGTCTAGGAACTGGACCACCTCCACCTGGTAAGTTTTCATTAATGAGTCATTCATTTTTTTTATTTTTAATGAAATTAAATAGGAAATATCCTAAAGAAAGAGCAAATAAGACTTAAACTTTGCAATAGAATTCTCGAAAAAAACCCAGAGCACGATCCAAACAAAAAATTTTCAAAAGAGTTCAATGTCCGTTTTTTTGGAATCCCTTTTTTATTGTCACTCAATCAAAATGAAGTTAGCAACTCTGATGTTCATCAAACAGTATGGAAAAGGTACAAAAGATTTGTTTGTTCAGAAAAAATAAGTGACCCATCCAAGGCATACTCTCTCAAAATAGTGAACCAAACTGGTCAATTTTTTTTTAATTATTTTTTCTTCATTTTTACTTTAATTTTTTAAAAAAAGGAACAAAATGTGGGGTTTGTGCTGTTAACAAAAATTGTTTGGGTTGTGTCTTGCCAAATGACGATTCTAAAATCAATTTCTTAGAAAGCAAACAGCAGATCAGTTTGTGTTGGAATTTGGATGTGTTCCAAGAAAAATTCTATTTACAAGAAGAGGAAACCTCTTTTACTTCTCACCCCACTTTTTTAAAGTTCCAGGAAGAAGGGGAAGAGAAAATATCTTTGTACGATTGCCTCAACAAGTAAAATTTTTGAAATTTTTATTACATTTTTTTAATTTTTTTATTTTTTTCGAAAAAAGTTTTATAGAATCTGAAACTTTGAGTGAAGACAATCTTTGGTATTGTTCTTCTTGTAAAGGTAGCTTTATTTTTTTATTTTACATTATTTAAATGTTTTATTTTAATTAATAAAAGAACATGTTGCTGCAAAACAACAGGTTTTGCTTTGGGAAGAAGCACCTCCTGTACTTTTCATCAATTTAAAAAGGTTTTTTAAAGAAATAGTTTTTATTTTTTCAAAACTAAAATAACTTTATTTTTTAAAAAGATTCCCAAAAAGAAATTGGAACGATAAACTAGATATCTTGGTCACATTTCCCCTCGAAGACTTGAATTTGGACAAATACATCTCCAATCCTAAAAAACAGGGCAGCACTTATCAACTTGTCTCTGTAGTTAATCACATTGGTTTGTCTGGAAAGTTGGGACACTACACTTCCTATGCAAAAGTTGACAACAAGTGGCTTTGTTTCAATGATATGTAACCTGTTCAATAAAATAATTTTTTTTTTTAATTATCTTTTCTTTTATTTTAGGTCTTGGAAAGAAATAACCGAAAAAATGGTTCTTGAAAACAAAAATGCTTACACGCTCATTTACAAAAGAAATTAACTTTTACCTTTCAATTTCTAAAATTAAAACTTTCAAAAAAAAACTCATTTGATTTTTATTTTAAGTGAAATTTAAATTCGGAAAAAAAAAAAATTAAGGAGATGTTGAAAGAAGAAACTCCAGATGACAATATACAAGAGTACAATGAGAATAATGAAGATGATGAAGATAATGAATCTCTTCCCATCAAATCTGAGAAAATGGATCAAGAGACCACAGAGAATATATCTTGGAGGGATGGTATGTGGAAGAGAGATATACGATATAAACTTTAATTTTGGAAATAAAAATAGCTATAATGGGAGAATATATCCACAATATTTTTCCTATCATATTTTCTATTCCTCCTTATAAAAAATATATTATTTCTTTTTCATATTTTCTTTTTGAACACTAGATCCTAGAGTGAGAATCTATTTCTCACATGCACTTTCTTCTTGGGGTGATAGATTGTTTGGATTTGCAGTGCCAGTTCTCTTCATATCGATCTTTCCAAAAACATTGTTGTTGCCATCACTCTTTGCATTCTCATCAAATCTAGGATGTAAAATGAATCACAAAATATTAAATCAAAAAAAAATTAATAAATTTAATTAAATAAAAATTAAATTTGATTAAATTAATTTTTTATAAAATTAATTTTTTAAAATAAGGTGTCATATTTGGAAGCTATATGGGAGCTTTGATTGACAGAACGCAAAGATTGCCTTTGATAAGATGGTCTTTAATTATCCAAAATGTATGTGTACTGATCTCCACCATATGTTTACTATTCATCAATCATTTCAAAGCAGACGTGGTGCCATATAACAATCTAAAATTTTTCATTTTGTTAATTATTTTAAATATATGTGGTTTTATTGGTGCCCTCGCGGGTCTTGTTGTAACACAATTTTTTTTTTTGAAAATTATTTCTAATTACTTTTTTTAATTTATTTTTTAAATTATTTTTCTAATAATTTATTTTTTTGTAGGAAAGCATTTCAATTTCTAAAGATTGGGTCATTGTTTTATGTGAGGGTAATAGCGAGTTGATGTCCAAAACTAACTCCATGATGAAGAGAATAAACTTGGTCGCGGAAATAACCGCACCTTTAATCTTTGGATTATTGTTGATTTTTATGTCCGACAAAGGTAATTTAAAAGAAAATTTTTGATTAATTATATTTTTAAAAAATTTTTTTTAGTTTTTTTAATATTTTTATTATAACATTCAATTTTATTTTTAAATAGATTATTTAAAGAATTTTTTTTTATAAATTTTTTTTTTAATTAAGCTGCGTTAATATTTATTTTGGTTTGGAATATTGTTTCTTTTTTCCCGGAGTATTTCATCCTTCACTCCATCTACTACAAAAAAACGGAGTTAATTAAAAACGAGGAAGAGCTGAGGCAGATCAAGCTTACAAAGCCCAACCAGTTCGTGACTGCAATTAAAAGTTTCAAGGATTATTTCAAACACAATGTTTTACTTGCAAGTTTGAGTTACATTATGTTGTACATCACTGTTTTGTCTCCTGGTGTTTTAATGACAGTAATTATTTTATTATTTTTTAATTGAAATTTTATTCAATTTATTTATTTTTTATTTTTGTTTATTTCATTTGTAAACTATCTTTAATATTTTATTTTTTTTTATTCATTTATTTTTATTTATTTTTTTTTTTTATTTATTTATTTTAAAAAATTTTCAATCTTATTTTATTTTTAGGCTTATTTGTATACACAAAAAATTGAATCATGGATGTTGGGTATTTTTAGGGGATTGGGTAATATTTATTTTTAATTGATACGTTAATTTTTATTTTTTAATTTTATTTGTTCATTTATTTAATATTTATTTTTTATTTTAAATATTTTTTTTAATTAATATTTTTTATTTTTTATTTTTTATTTTTTATTTTTATTTCAAAAAAGGTGCAATAACAGGTATTTCGGCTACTTTCATTGCTCCAAGATTGATGGAGAAAATGGGTGCGAGAAAGAGCGGTCTTTTGTTTTTGATATTACAAAATGGGTTTTTAATCTTGGGACTCTTGACTTTTCTATTACCAACAAAGCCTCATGCATATTGTAAAAAAAAATAATGAAAAAATTGGTGAATAATAAAAAAAAATATATTTAATCAAAAAAAAAATAAAATAAATAAAATGAAAAAAACAAAAAAAAATAAAAAATAAAAAAATGAAAAATGAAAAATGAAAAAAAAATAACAGGACAAAATAAAAAAATCAAATAAAAAAAATAAATAAAAAACTTATTTTTATTTTTATTGTAGTGTTCATGTTCTGCGTTGTTTTATCTAGGATTGGTCTTTGGGGATTCGATTTAATAGAAGTTCAAATCATGCAGATCAGCATTTCCGAAAATGAAAGAGGATCAATCAACAGCGTTGAAAGTTCGTTTTGCAGTTTAGCCCTATTAATTCCTTTTTCACTTGGTTCAAATATTTTTTATTTTTTAATTATATTTTCTTTTGATTTTTCAAATATTTTTTAAATAGTTTTTAAATATTTTTTAATTGATTTTTAATTTATTTTTTAAACTTTTTTTATTTTTTTTATTTTTTTATTTAAATAAAAAGGTATTTTTGTAAATAATCCTAAGAATTTCATTTGGCTTGTTTTGGTTTCTTATATTTGTGTTTCTCTTGCTTTACTGTTTTTCATCATTTGGATAACAATACATAAAAACAACAGTTTGTACGATCCAAAAAAAATTAAGGAAGAGAATATCGAATTGAATAATGAGACCGAAAATTCTGAGCAACGTTTATTGTCAGGAAATGAGTCTGTTGACCACGATCTTTATAATGATGAATCACCAAAAAATATTGAAGATGAGAAAAAATAAATTATTTCTTTTTTTTAAAAAATATTTTTTAATTTTTTTTTATGTCAAAATAATTTTTATTATTTCAAATTTACAACTTGTTTGGACTTTGGAGAAAATAAAATTAATGAAACTCTAAATATCCAAGAAAAATATTTTATATTATGTGAGTAGATTTTTGAAAGGTTAATAAACCATTTGAAAAGTCTTCAAAACTTATGAGTAGTGAATAAAGGTAGAATTTTTTCAAAAACTTTCTAGAACTTCAAATTATTTAAATCTTTTTTTTTTTAAATTATTATTAAAAATTAAAAAAATAAAAAATAAATTAAAAGTTAACATTCCTCTTTAATTTTTGAGAATTCATTCATTGAATTAAACAAGACATTTAAAAGAAAACTTTTTTAATATTCTGAATATAGTGGAAAATTCTTTCCCAATTTCACATAAATGAAAAAATATTTAAAATAATCACTTTCAGTAAATAAAAAATAAAAAAAAGTCACTTTTAGAAGCTAGTTGTTAATTTTATTTATATTTTTTTATAAATACCTTTATAACTAACCTATTTTATGGGCAATACTGTAGCTGAACGTAAATATATTTCAATATTTATAATTTTTCTTATTTATTTACTTATATTCCAAATTAATAGAAAATAACACAATGTCAAAACAAAGAAAAATGGTGGTAATGGGATTCAGAAACGTTGGTAATTTGAAAATAAATAATGACCTTTAAATGAAAAATAAATAATTGTTATGCTACAAAAAATTTTATATCATCCATCAAATTAAAATATAAATGCAATTGTTCAAATGGAATGGATTTATGATCGAATTTGGAGAAATATATAAAAATGAACGTTACAAATTATATTATCTTTCAATATAACAATCATCAATACATCATATTTTTATATTGTTCCTTTCTCATTTACATATGTATATAGTCTACGAAATATCACGTGATATAAATTGAAATTTGAAAGAAATCCATTCAATAAAAATAAATTTCAGAAAATTTTTTATTTAATAGTCCAAAATATAAAAATAAAAATTAAAAATAAATTATATTACATTTTTAATCTTTTTCTCTTCGAAATAAAAGGAAAATCTGCATGTACAATGCAATACGTCGAAGAAGTGTTTCCAGAGGTATATTCTCCTACTATCGAGAACACCTACCACAAAACCATCTCATACAAGGGACAACAATATGTCCTTGAGATAATCGACTCAGCAGGACAAGTAAAACTACATTTGTTTTTCTTAATTTGATAATTTTTTTTGTTCTGATTTATTTTATTTATTTTCAGTTTTCTTGTTTTACTTATTTTAGTTTTCTATTTTCTGATTATTTCATTATTACTATTTTTTTTTTTATTTTTTATCAGTAAATTTAATCATTAATTTAGTTTCTTCTTATTTTTGTTATTTTTTAATTATTTTTTGGTTTGTTTATTATTTTTATTTTGATTATTTTTCTATTTGAATATTCTGTTATATAATTATATCATCACTTTTTTTTTCTGTTTACATTTTTTTTTATTCGTTTTAATGTTTTCTTATTTTTTGCTGATTTTTTTTTTTACTTCTTTAGGATAACCAAAGTGTCTTCCAAACACACTACTCAGTGGGAGTTCATGGTTACGTATTGATCTATTCCGTCGACAACCGAAAGAGTTTTGAGACTATCAGCACCATCAACAACAAAATTCTTAGCAGTTGTAGTACTGATTCCGTCCCACGAGTGGTAGTTGCTAACAAATGTGATTTGGAGTCCCAAAGGTACCAAAATTTTATTTTTTTTTTAATATTTACTAATTTTTTGTTATTATTTAAATTATTAAATTTTTTTTTGAAATTATATTTTAAGAATTATTCTCATTTTAATTTTTATTAATTTTTTATTACACTTCTTTTATTTTTTATTAAATTTTTAATTTAAATTTTTTTTTTTAATAATTATTTTTTATTTTTTTTTTTTAATAAATCGAAATTTATTTAAAATTTGTTTTTATTGATTATCAAATCCAATATTTATTTTATTTATTTTCTGTAGAGAAATAAGTACAGAAGAAGGAAAGAAGTTGTGTGATAAGTTGGGCTGTGCTTATTTGGAGTGCAGCGCCAAGATGAGAGACAACATCGAACTCATTTTCACCACCCTTATCGACCAGATCGACAAGGAAATCAAGCAACCTCTTGAAACTGAAGAAAAATGTTTCATTTTGTAAAAAAAAAAATGTTTCGAAAATTAAAAAATAAATTATTTTGACAAACAGAAATTTTTTTTTTTGAAAAAAAATAATATTAAAAAATTTTTTTTTTTAAACAATTTATGAAACACAAACTTTATTTTTGATCATTTTGATTGTTAAGATTGATGAGGTTATTATTTGGAGTATTATTGACAAAGGTTGGATACATTTGGATGGATTGATTCATCTGTTGTTGTTGTTGATGTTGTTGGATTGAATGATTGACAGGGAAAGTTGGGTTCATTCCTTGAGGATGAGAAATATAAAGGAAAGGTTGTTGGTGATTATTGTTGATTCCAATGATGTTAGGGCTCGGGATCATGGAGAATCCTTGGTTTGAGATCATTGGAAATGGATGGATCATGTGTTGAGATTGTACCCCTGGATTGATCACTATTGTTTGAGTTGGTTGATTGGATGTTTGTTGATTTTGTTGATTATTGTTTCCTTCCAATTCCAATTCTTGCATCTCTAGTTCTGTTGAGTTTTGTTGAGATAATGGATTGTAGATTGGGAATGGATTGTTAGGATCTTGGCTGTTTGCAATTCTTCTATTAAGTTCTCTTCTCTTTTTTACACATCTGAAAATCCAAAACACTTTTTTTTTTCAAAAAAAAAAAAGATTTAATAGTTTCAAAGTTTAAATTCAAAATAAAGTTTATCCTGTTGATTTATTTTATTTTTACCTGTCAATACTACACCCAATGTTCCTCCTATTGCCATCAATACAATCCTCAAATGCATTCCTTTCATGCTTGGTCTCTTATGTCCACCATGATGTCCTTTTTTTTACTAATCAAAATGAGATGTCAACAAAAATTGATTATATCAGAGGATATTTAAAGGATGAATTTACCATTCGATCAGATTTCAATTTTCATTCAAAATGAATGAAAATTTTATTTTTTTACCTCCCCCTCCAGATGTAGACGTTCCTGTAGTGCTTGTTGTACTTGGTGGTTCATGTGTTGGTCTTTGTGCAAACACTGTAATTATCAAAGCTAAGATTAAAATTGTTTTCAGCATTTCTTTTTTTTTTTATTTTATTTTGAATCTAATTTTACTTTTATCTTATATAATTTCAATCTTTTAAGATCAGATTCCTTTACTCCTTTTTAACTGAATTGCCTCTAAAAAAGGAAGATTAATTTGAGAATTTCCTCTTTTTGTGAAATCAGATGTTGAGAAAATATAAATAAAAAATTTCAAAAATCTAATTTAACCAAATGGAGCAAACAAACAATTTTCAGGGAATCAAATATTGATCAAAGGAATGAGATTAAGAAACGAAAATGAAAATATAAAGATATTTTTGAAACTATTTTCAAAAAAATGAGTGTTGGAAAGTTTGGAATAATCCAATTGAATTAATGCATTCAAATTTGAATAAGATTCAAAATAAAATTTTCACTGAAATCAAAAAAAAAAAAAAAAAAATGGAGTTTCCAATATTATATACAGTAGTTTTGAATAATAAAAAAATATCAAGAAAAGAATTGGAGGGTATATGGTCCAAAGGAAAATTATGTGGGATATTTAATTTGCCCAACAAAGAAGTATTTGATAAATGCTCAGATTTCGCGATACAGGGATCGATGGATGATGTGATCTCATCGAAAAAGGAGATAGAACAATATAAATCAAAGATAACTGAATTGAATAAGAGAAATAATGAATATAAAGAGAAAA
>JAMYWO010000060.1:30306-47477 GCA_024220525.1 Cochliopodium minus | reverse complement strand
AAAGAGCGAATATGGAGGAATTAATGATAAGAATAAAGAAATTATCGTTGGAAAATTTGGAATATGAATCGAAATTAAAAACATTGAATGAGAAGCATAACAAAAGGTACAATGATTTGAAATTAGAAAACGAAAATCTCAAAAAAAATTTGAAAGAACTGAGGGAGAAGCAGAAAGGGTTGAATGAGATAAAAGAAAAACAAAGAGTTGAGGAGAATAAAATAAAAGTAAAATTGGAAGAAGAACAGATGAAAGCAAAAAAACAAAAAGAAGAAATAAAAAAACTTAATATGGTAAAAAATTCTCACAAATAATAAAAATAAATAAAAAAATATCGAAAGAAAAATTAAAGTTAACAATTCACATTGTCCCAATTAAAAAAAAAAAAAATTACAAAATGATAATTTACTTACAAAATTATATGGAAGGAAATAAATAAACAAAAAGAAGATATTGAAAAGATGGAGTTAGATGTCAAAATCTACAAAGAAGAAAACGAATCTGTTTTGAACGACAACAAACACTACAAAGAACTTAACAGCGGGCTCATTCAACAAAACAAGGATCTCATGTTGAGGTACGAAGAAACAAAGAGTTTGTATCAAAAGGAGGTCTCGGACAAACAACCTACTCCTTATACTAGTTTATGGACACCCAGTGTAACTGATCATATGAACCAACATCTTTTGAAGTCTTTTTACACAAACCACGTTGATCATCATCATAATTCTGATGGGAAAAAAGACAAATTCTCTTATTTTTCTTTTCATCTTGGACGGAACAACAATATCAACGAAAATGATGAAACTCAAACCCATTCTTCCGAAGATAATGAATGGTAGAATTCTTTTTAAGGATTCTTTTTTTTTTTTGTATAAAGTAAATAAAAAGGTTTGTGAAGGATTTATTTTTTAAATTATGAATTTTTTTTTTTCTTTTAAAAAATTTAAAAACTCACAATCATGATCACTACAAATGTTTTGTCAATGAAGAGTAGAAAAAAAAAAAAATTGATTGAAAATTATGGAAACAGAGAATGGAATCTTCCCAATGAATATCTGGAAGCTCATTTTCAAATATTTTGATAATTATAGCCATTTCTACAAGATGGGATGTATGAATAAGAAATTCTTTAAAGTTATATCTGAATTGGAAATAGATTTCAAAAATATGGTGTTGAATTATTATCCCACTAAGGCACAAGAACATATTTTAATATCAGAAAAAAATTCAACCGAAAAATTTGATTGGTAGATTTAAAATTGAAAAAAAAAAAAAAAATTTAAAAATTTTTTTTGAAAAAATTAGGACCCAAATCTCAAAAAACCATTCCAACACAAACTTTTTTAAATGTAATGTTTGCAAGAAAAAGATTGAAGAAAAAGAAAGAAAAACATTGTTTATAAGTACAAGCATCTTACTTCCAATTGTTTTAATTGTATCGTGCGAAACTTGCGAAATAAAAACTGATCTAAAAAAAATTTACAGTAAAAAAAATTTCTAAATTTTTTTTTTGAAAAGGAAAATCAATTTTCATTTTGATATTTTTTTTTTTCAATTATTTTTTTTCAATTTTAAAGTTCTCCCCTCTGAGAAAACTGAAAACGAATCTAACAATAAAGATAATGAAGGATTCCATTGTATCTGCTTCCCCAATTCTTACAGTGGTTTTTCGGACAAATTCCTAAAAATTTTTGTGAAAAAAGGGGAAACTGTATCTGACTTTCTCTCCAAAGATGAAATCAATAAATTAAGAGCTGAAAAGTTAATCTTTTGTGACAAAAGTGTCTTTAAGAAAGAACAGAAAGTGGAAGAGTTATTTAATTCCAAAAAATATGGGAATTTTTTAGAAAAAGAAAAGTATTGGAATAATATCTTTTTTGGAGTTGGCTTGTTTAGGACATTATTATAATTTAAAATTCCTCATATTTAACAAAAAAAAGTGAAATAAAAATTTTGTTTTATTTTATTTTATTTTATTATAATTAAAGCACTTTTTCGACACAATCCCAAGATAGTTCATTCGAGTAAATATGAGGAAACCCATTTTCTATTTTTACTGTATAGTTTTTGATGGAAGGGTTGACTTGCAACACTACCACTTCTGACCCTTTAAAGTGTTTTTGTACGGTTCCTTCCACTTGTTCTTTAAATGAGCAATGAATAAACCCTATTTTGTGAAAGATTACAAGGTTTAAAAATTATTGGAAATTTTCTTTTGTTTACCATCTTTTTTGTCCAATTCCTTTTTTTTTTTTTTTTTGATAAATTAATTATTATAAAAAAAATTATTATTCAAATTTGAATATTCAAATGAAAAATTCTTTTTTTTACTGATCCAAAGTAAACTTTGGTATTCTGAAAATCTTCCAATTCTTGCTTTAATAAGATTTTAAAAATTATTGAAGATTCCATTTCCTTTTTGCTTTGCAAATAGTTCTTTTTCGATTTTTTTTTTTTTATTTTATTTTAATCAAGAAATACATCAGAATAAAGTGAAAAAAGTGTGAGATGTGATATATCATATAGAAAACTTTGCATTCATATCATAAAATAATATAATCTTAAAAAAATATTTTATTTTATATTCTAACAATAAAAAGATTTTCAAAACTCCCTTTTTTTATTCGATATCAACATCCTCATCTTCATTCTCTTGTTCTTCCACTTTTACTTTCTTTGTAGCTCTTTTGCTTTCTGTAGAAACTTTGGTGGTGATGCTGATGGTACCGTTTTCTCTTTGGGAGATGATTCCCTCCAACAACTCTAATCTTGATTTCAATTTCTCCAATCTTGTTCTACGTGCTTCATTCAATCTTTCTTCATCTCTTGATGGATTAGGAAGTTCTATTTTATCAATATCAGAAGAAGATAATCCAAATCTAAAGTGAATTCAAAAAGGAATATGGGTGAATATGTCACAATATAAAATTATTTGATAAATGAAATGTATTTTTCTGTGAAATAAAAAAAGTATATTTTTACTTTTCAGTATTTTCTTCTTTTTTCTTTTTCATTTCTTCTCTTGATACATTGTTTCCTGTATTGATAATGATCCCATTTTTTCTCACCACATCTTTTCTTTTCAAATTTTCTTCATGTACCTTGACAGGATCAAGATTTATCCCCATAAATTCTCCTAAACTTTGTTGACCCAATAATCTTTGGGTTTGTCCATTTATTTGCGCTTTGGTCTTTCCTATTTGAGATATAAAAAAATATAAATAAAAAATTCGTATAAAATAAATATACTGTCTAAAGGGAAATAAAATTCGTTATAAAATTTATATTTGATTTATATTCATACCTGGCAAACATCCACTTTCCAATATACTTGTTTGTTTTCCTACCCCAAATTTCATTATTGCTAATCTCAATGTTTCCAATTCATCCTTGGACCATCCTGGTGAAAGTGCTACATTCCATAAACTTGGACTATCTCCTGTAAATACTAAATTCTTGGTTGACATTTTTTTTTTTAATAAAAATCTTTTTAAAATTTGCGCAATAAATTAAATGGTAAACAAAAAATAACTGAATATAAAAATAAAATTGGTTATTTGGAATCAAATCAACTGATTTTAATAAGAATGTGATCTAACAAATCAAAATATTTCCATAACAAATTAATTTTCATAAAATAAAATCAAAGAACCACCGAATATTCCGAATGAAAAGATATAAAGGTGAAATTGAAATGTTTATGTTAAATAAAACTCATCCTTCTTCCAAGAACATCTTTTGTTTTGGGGATCACATTCATTAAATAAAAAAAAATGCAAGAAATTGAAACAAGAGATCTGAATCAGATATTTCTGACTGAATATCATCCATCACAACATCTCCAAAGATTCAATAAAATCATTGGAAGATATAATAAATATCCTTTAAATTCTATAGAGATAAATAAGGAAGCAATAAACAAACATAGTTTACAATTGGATGTATTTGTTAAAGTATTATCATCAATATTCATAGATGAAAGAGATATTGCAAATTTTTCTCAATCATGCGCATGGTTTTACTGTAAATTAAGAATAAAATAAAAATTTAGGCTTATTATAAAGTATATTGAAGATAATCTTCTAAAATATCAAAAAATTTCAATAAAAATATGATTGAATAAATCAAAATACTTTAGATATATCAAATTGAATTTGAATTTTAAATTTAATTAGTTTTTTTTTTTCATTTTAATTTAAATTTACTTTTCATATCAGATATTTCAAACTGCGAAAAACTTTGGAAAAACAAGACAGTTCAAAAATTCTCTTCAAAGATAAGCAGTCTTTACAACGTCGAGAACTGGAAACAGTTTTACGTGGAATCCTACTTGATCTCCAAGTTTTTTTTCAGCAACTGGTACGAGACAAGAACAGAAGACAAAAAGGAAAAGTCCAAAGAAACACTGTACTTTAACTTTATGAAAAAGAATACCAAATCAATGATAAGAAGTATTTTTTTTGTTACATATTTTTTTTATTACATATTTTTTTTTTGTTTTCATATTATTTTTTTAAATTTATTTTTTCATCTTATTCAATTTCATTTTTAGCAAGTGACAGCCTTTCTGGGAGACACGAAAAGTCGTTTGATCTGAAGAAAATAGATTGTTCATTCTTCTTCACCAAGAACCAAAAAGAATTTTTCATCTCGGAACACTGTGAGAAGGAGTTAATGAAAAGGCCTTTGGGTTGCTGCACCTTTTTGATTGACCATTCAGGGAACAACGTAAGTGCAAAGACTGCACTTCATGCTTTTTTTAGAGTATCTGAGTACGACACTGATAGAAACATTTCCAAGCTTGATCTATACATTTTTAGAAAAGATAAATACAACTGGGGAGGTGATTTTATATTTTTTAATTATCTTTTAATTTTTTAATCATTTTTAAATAGGGCTCTTCCATAAACCCCATTCTCATACTCCGATCCTTTACAACCCCCCTCTTCACGTTTCCGCTTCCATATTGATGAGCAAAACCAAGAAGTCAGTGCAGATGATCAAGATAGATCCTTACAACTTCCTCTTTTTTCCAAAGAGGAATGATGGATCCCAAAAAGATATTTGAAAGAAAAATGATAAGGAAAATTAAAATTTCAACTTTCTTTTTTTTATTTTATTAATTTTTTAATTTTAAAATAATTAAAAATAAAATTAATAAAAAAAATAACGATCCTTTTTTTTAATTAGAAAAAGATTTCTTTATTTTTAAAAAACAGAAAATGGATGAAAACAAATGTGGAGAATTGATTGAAAGTATAGAAAAGAAGATAGAGATCATCCAATCCAGATTCAAACCCTTCTTTGATCTTAGTGAGGAAGAATTAAATGAAAAGTTGAATGATGAAGATAAAGCAAGATTGCAATTAGCATATAGTTATTCTATCAACAGCTTATTTTATGGTATAAAGAAATAATTTTTTATTAAAGAGGAAGAATACACAAGATACAATTCATTATAGATAGAAAAATATCTATTGCAATAATAATGTCATAAATATTTGAACAAAATAAGACATTCTTATAATTTTTCTCAAATAAATAATATTCCACCTACCTCACATTATAAATCATAAACATCATATTGAAGATTGTGGGAAATATATGAATATTTCAATGTTAATTTAATTCGGATATCTTTCTTATAAATTTCCACAATTAAAAATATTCTTTTCTAGTATTATTGAAAACACAAGGGATATCTACCATCGATCATCCAGTGAAGAAAGAATTGAAAAGAATACAAGAATATTTTGGTAAATTGAAGAATGCATCCAATTTTGTCAAGATCAATGAAAAAAAGAAACAAAATGAAGAAGAAACCAAGAATTTCTTATCATCTCTCAATCTATCTAATACCAAATCAAATGAAAACAAAGAAAGCACAACATCATCAACTGATAAAAAATCACCAAAGAGAAAAAATGAAATAGAAACACCCAAAGATAAAAAGAAAGAGAAGAAGGAAAAGAAAGACAAACAAAGTTCATCAAAGAAGAAAAAGAAAAGAAAAAAAAATTAAATATTTATTCAGTGAAAAATAAAATATTTTTTATATTTGAAATATCAAATACAAAGATACAACCAATATGATCCTATCATCTGTATTGTTATTTTTAAATTAAATTATAAAATTATTAAAAAAAAAAAAATGTTGCCCACCATTTTGAGAGCTATGTGTATAACTGCTATAATCACATATTTGATTATATCTATTCCAGTATTGTGGTATTTCTTTTGATTCATCCTTTCACTATTGAAAAAAAATTCCAAATTTTATTACTCTCTTTCAAAAAAAAATTAATAAACTAAGGATTTCGTTGCCTTTAAAGTAAGATTGTTTTGAAAAGAATCAAATGGATTTCAAAAAAAAAAAATCATCAAATATATATGGAAAATAATTATATATTATAGGACATTATATTGATTAATGAATTTAAATATAAGAATAATCAAGTATATAATCAAAATCATAAATCATTTAAATAAATAATAATTAAGAAAACTTTTTTTGCCATTCTTTTTACTTTTTTTATTTAAATAGATTGCTTCATACACCTTTGTTGAATATGGGAATCAAAAGAAAATACCTTCCAATCGACGTAGTTTCAAGGACATGGGCCAGACTCTTCATCACCATCTGTGGTATCTTCGTAACCAAAATCGGGAAACAAGATGCGAAAAATCAACCTACCGTATTGATGTGCAACCGTAAAATTTTTAATATTTTTTCAATTTTTTTAAAATTTATTTTTTATTGATTATCTCATTTTTTAAAAGTTTCAAATTATTCATTGTTATTTTAAATATTTTTCATTTTATTATTTTTATTGATTACAGTTTTTTTAATATCATCTCATTTCTATTTTTTTATTTTTGAAAGTTTCAAATTATTCATAGTTATTTTAATTAATTAATTTTTCATTTTATTATTTTTATTTTAAAAGTTTTATTTTTTAAATTTTCTTATTTCATTTTTTAATTTAGTTTTTGTATTAAAAGTTTTTTTAAAAGGTTTTTATTTTTTTAAATTTAGATCAAAGTGGATTGGACATCTTTGTTTCCATTGGTTGGTCAAAAATATCTCCAAAATGATCTTCAAAAATCCTCCTCTACATTTTCCTCCTATATTGTAAACACCCAACAATCAAATAAATTGAGAAAATTCTAATACATATTTTTTTGAAAAGTTGTTATGGATACATTGCAGGGTTAAAATTTTTTTGTTGATTATTTTATTTTTTATTTACTCCCATTTATTTTCATTTATTTTTATTTTTTATTTTATTTTTATTTTAAAATTTTTATTTTATTATTATCATTATTTTTATTTTTATTTTATTATTTATTTTTATTTTTTATTTTTTATTTATTATTTTTTATTTTTATTTTTTTTATTTTTATTAATTTTTATTTATATTTTATTTTATTTTATTTTTATTTTATTTTTATTTTATTTTTATTTATTTTTATTTTTATTTTTAAAATTTTTTATTTTTTATTTTTTTTTATTTTATTTTTTATTTTATTATTTTTTGTTTTTTTAATTTTTAAATTTTCATTTTATTATTATCATTATTATTCCATTTATATTCTAATTATTTTTATTTTGGTTTTTAGTCACATTCCAATCAACAGAACCAAACAAGAGTCTGCTTTCAAAAGTCTTGCTAACGCAGAGAAAAGCATGAGAGAAGAAAAGAGCTCCATCTTTTTGTTTCCTGAAGGTAAAAAAAAAATAATTGAAAAATAAAATAAAATAAAAACAAAAAAATAATTTGTAAGATTAATTTAAAAATTAAACAAAAATTTTAAAAATTCAAAAATAAAATAAAAATAGTTTTGATAAAGATTAATTTAAAAAATTTTAAAAAATTTTTTTATTAATTTAAAAAATAATTTTTTTTTTGAACAGGAACAAGATCTATGACTGGAAAGATTTTGCCACAATTAAAGAAGGGAGGGTTTCATGTTGCTCACAATACCCAATTTCCTATCAGTCCTTTGTTTTGTCATGGAAACTATCCTCTCTGGAAACCTGGTAAATAAAAAATAAGTGAATGAGAAATAATTAAAATTAATTGAAAATAATTTAAAAAAAAACTAAAATTAAAATTTCTTAAAAAAAATAATTTAAAAAATAAAATTAATTGAAAAATAAATTCGTAAAAATTTCAAATTTTTTTTTAGGAACTATGTTTCCAAGATGTGGGAATGTTTCAGTCCAATTTGACCAACCAATAAGTGTGAAAGGTAATTAAAAAAATTAATTTTTTTTTTTTTAATTTAATAATTTTGAATTCACAGGAAAACAAGTGAATGATATGGTGGATATTGTTCACAAACATTTCTTAAAAAGAGAACAAGAATTTATTGATTTTGAGAAAAAATCGGACATTTATAAACCTGCTTCTTACAAAAATTACATTCCCCCTTTTGCTTGGCTTGTTTTTTCTGCTGTTGTCTTCAAAAATGTTTTATTTTAAAATTGTATAGTGGAAAAAGAATAATCAACCAATAAAAAGCCAAAAAATAAATAATTTATGCAAAAAAAAAAAAAAAAAAAAGAAAAAAATTTTTTTTTAGAGAAAACATGTTTGAACTCAAAAAAGAAAATTAACATTTTTTAGGGATTTTGGATTTAAAAAACAATTAAAAGAAATTAAAAAATAAACATACAAAATCAAAAAAAAAAACTTTAAAAAAAAAATTTAAAAACTAAAATGGAAAAAGATACAAGTACAAAAGGATCTGATAAACCAATTGAATCAAAAAGAAACACTGATCAAAACTTTACACCAACAGGAAACAAATTGTAAATTGACCTTTTCTTTACTTTTAAAAATTTAATTTTTGTTTGGTAATCAGACATGAAGTTGGACACCAAGCAAACGCATTTGTGAAAGTTTGTTTTTTTTGATCAAAAATTATTTATTTTAATTTTCAATTCCAATTTATTTTTAGGAGACAACTGGAGTGGGAGTTGGTAACTGGAGTTCTTCAACTGACAGAAACATGGAAGAATTGCATCACGAATCTTACACTGACAAAAAATTGGAAAACAAATATGGAAATAATGAAACAAAATGATTTTCAACAATTAAAATATTTATTTACTGAAAATATTTTATTTGAATTTTTTAAATTTTGTTTTAATTTTAGCAAAAAATTGAATTAAATGTTAGTTTGTTTTTTAAACTTTAATTAATTACAATTTAGCCATCTTTAAATATAACATTTTTTAGAGAATGAACAATTATTTGCAATGCATTCATCTGCTTATTGAAATATTAATTTGAATGATTTGCAAAAGAGAAATTAAATCGTATTCAAAGATTTCCACTGTTGAATTAGGATAGGGATCTAAATAAACCATATTCCCTGCGCAATTTTACAAAAAATTTTTACAATCTTTTTTTTTGTTTATAGTCTAAGCAGAATAAAAATGTTTTTCACCAAGCAGAATTTATAATTTAAATAAAATTATCAAATAAAAAATTGAAAATAAATGAAATAAATAAAAAAAATGTAAGATTCTCTTGTGTAATAGTGAATGATGTTTATTTAATAAATTTTTTCTTTTTTTTAAAAGAAAATCAGAACTTGAATTCAAAGAAATCAGAAAAGTTCAAGAGCTTGACATCACTGTTGGAGCGAGCCATTGAGGTTGAATAGAAAATTTTCTCAGTAGAAGATCCCAAAGGAGAACTAGTATCACATCCTTCAACTGATGAACCGACCATGGCAAGAGGAAAAAAGTTGGAGGTCTTAAGAGTATCTATGGAGCAACCCAATGATCTTTTTAGCACAGAAATGCTCTTTTTAAGATGGAAATCAACTATCTCCTTGCTCAATCTTAGATCCATCATCGATTCTTTCATCATCTGATGTGTGGAAGATGATTTCATGTTGATGTTGCTGCTTTGGTTGGACACCTGATCTATTTTTGGAGGCGGAGAGTTTTTAGATGGAGATGAGGAAGATGTAGTATCTAAAGATACTAAGCCTTGAAGATCGCTAAAGCTCATGGTGATGCTATCAAATGATGATGGTGAATCTTCACATGATGTTGATGATTTGTTGGGAGATTCTGATACAGAGGATGAAATAACATCTTCGTTGAAATTGAGATAAAGATCAACTGATGAGGTATGATTGGATGTAGATTTGGATCCTTTTGAGAGAATTTTCAATTCTTCATCTGTCAATACTATTGCTTTCTTTAACAGATGCAACTTCTCTTGATTCTCCACCTTACTCTCATTTTTAAGGTGCCTTTTGCTCTTCAGATGGTTCTTGTACGCCTTATTCCCCTTAAAAGTCAACACCTCCCCTGTTTTCCTGATGGTACATTTCAAAGGGCAAGATAATCTAGGTAAGATGGGACATCCTTGTTGTTCCTTTAACAATTTAATTTTTTATTAGAAAGATTGCATGAATATTTTTTGATTTGATTGACAAAAGAATGTATATACTATCTCAAATCTTATATATTCTTACATGATAATCAAATTTATCTCTTTCCCATCTCTCATTCGCGTTTGAATCTCCCTTTCTTTTTTTGTATACGAATCCACATCCATGTTTGCACTTGAATTCGTCTCCTATTCTTCTTTTATTCTTCAACATATCTTTGTTTATTTTATGTTTGTCTGTTTTTTGTTTTTGTTTCGGTCTGTCTCTATTTTAGTGTTTGGTACCCTTTTTTGTTGGTAACTTGTTATCTTTCTTGTTTTGTTAATTTTATCTTCTTTTCAATTTTTTTATTTATTGTTGAACTTCATTGCAAGATTATTTATCAAGTTTGTTTACTTTTTTTAAGCCCAAAGACGTTTAATTATTTCTTTATAATTTTTTTTTTTTTTATTGAAATTTAATTTAAAAATAATTTATTATTCAGTCAGTTTATTATTAATGAAAAAAAATTTAATTTTTTCAATCTTGTTTTCTCACCAATACATTTTAAAAAAAAATTTGTTTAAAAGTAGACTTGATTTTTTTTGATAGAAAGTTCTGTAAATTTCATTTTGAAAGGCGAATTGAGAGGTGAGAAAATCTTTTTGGATTGTGGAGAATTGCCACATTTGGAAAAAGGAGATCTATTATTAGTAAATGATTTGGAAACATTCGGGGTAGCATTTTCGATCAAATTCTCTTTGTTCTCATTAACAGATGAAGGATGATTTTTGTTTTGTTTTAGCGGAGATATATTTCTTTTCTTTTGATTGTGTATTGGTGTGGTGAATGATTGATTTTTATCTGTATGGGATGTTGTTGTTGGGATGATAGATGAGTTCTCATGTGATGTTATTTGTTTGTCGTTGAGGTCCATAATCTCTATCTGATTCAGAAATTCCTCTTCAAGATTGATGGAGATGATGGGCATAGATTTAGAATCGTTCAATGGGTCTATATCAGATTGATTAATCTTATAATCATCTTCAATGTTGATAGAAGGAGATATTTCTTGTTTATTATTATTTTGTTGTTTATATTTGTTGTTATTGTTTAATGGTGTTCTATCTATCATGATGTTAGGAGATCTAGGATCAAACATTACAATAATTTCTTGATTGTTGGAATGTGGTTGTTGGAATTTATCGTTATTTACATTTTTGTTTACTAAAGGTGTTCTATCAATCAATGTAGTAGGAGATCTAGGATCAAATGATACCATACCTTGTTGATTATCGTACTGTGTTTGATATTTTATGTTATTTACATTTTTATTATTTATTGGTGTTCTATCAATCAATGTATTAGGAGATCTGGGATCAAATGATTGCACATTTTCTGTTTTAGATTCAGAAAAATCGTTTATTTTCGAATTTGCTTTTTGTATGTTTTGATTTTTTGTAATAGGTGTTCTTTGTACATCATTTGTTGGGGATCTTGGATCTTCAAAAGATTGAATTTTACTTTCTTGTTGATTAATTTGTTGAGAATTTCCCATTTTGGTTTTTTTTTAATAATTGAATAACTGAAATAAAAATATATTATTTTTTAAAAATGGAGGGAAAATATATTCAAAAATTAAATAAATTATAAGAGATGAGAAGGCAAAAGGATTGTGTGAAAGAAGTAATTCAAAGAAAAGAAGAAATATTCTGATTTTAAATAAAAAAAAAATGTTAGATGATATATTGGTAGAAAAACAAGGGAATATTACAATTATAAAAATAAAGTAAAACAATTCAAATATTCAATGATACATCCTATTTCCCAAAATTTTATTTTCCAAAAATTAATTTAAAAGCCGGAAAGAAAAGAGGAATGCGATTGACAACAAATCCTCTCAATTATTGGTGAAATATTTTAAAGAATTTGATGAGGATAGCTCCCAATCTGTTGCCATTTTACATGGAGAACATGGGGTATTCTGCAGTGGAGCCGATTTGAAAGCATTTGACAATAATGTGACAAGTGATGATTATGATAAAGCACCAATGGGTAAGAAGAAAGATAAAGCTTTGAAATATATGAACAATTTTGTTTATAATGTCATTATTGAGATCAACAATAAAAATTATTTGATTGTGATCAATTATAAGAGATATTATTCATTTGCTTAAATTACATCTATCCATTCCTTAATCAGATCTTATAATTAAAATTTGAGAAGGAATTTTTTATTTTTATGTTTTTTCTCAGAAAAATAATAATTTTAAACAGGAAATTTCATTTATTTTTCTTTTATTTTGGAATAATATTAGGGATATCAAGATTAATGTTGGTAAAAAAAAAATTTGATACAATCAATATTGGTTGTTTTTAAAAAAGAAATTAAAATTTTAAAAGTTTAGAAAAAACCAGTGATAGCATCCATTTCAGGGTATTGTGTAGCAGGTCCGTTCAAAAAAAAAAAAGAAAAAACAATCTTCAAAATAAAATATTTAAAATGTTTATATCTCTTGAAATTATAGGAGGCTTGGAACTTGCATTGTGGTGTGATTTGAGAGTTGCAGATGAGAATTCTACATTTGGTGTTTTTTGTAGGTAAAAATTATTGAAAGTTTTTTTTTTAGTTAAAATTATAACCTGATTAAAATATTTTTAAAAGTTTAATTCATTTATTTTTGTTTGAATTTTGAACTTTTTTATTTAGTATTTTTTATTTTTGTATTTTTATTTTTTTATTAATATTTTTTATTTTTTTATTTTTCAGGCGTTGGGGAGTTCCTTTGATAGATGGAGGCACGGTGAGACTTTCAAAGTTGATAGGAAGGTCTAGAGCTATGGATATGGTATTAACTGGCCGCCCTGTCACTTCCAAAGAGGCTCACGATTTTGGTCTCGTAAACAGAATTGTTCCTAATGGACAATCTTTAAATGGTAACCAAAAAATGATTCTATTTAAAAAATGAGAAAAATAAATCAAATTTTTTTCAAAAAATAAAATAAAATAAAAAATAAATTATGAATAAATAATAAATAATAAATAATAAAAAATTAATAATAAATAAAAAATAAATTAAATTGTAAACTAAATAAAAAAATTTAAAAACAAATTAAATTAAAAAAATCAAAATATTTAAAAATAAAAAAAAAAATAAAAATAAAATAAAAATAAAAATAATAAAAATAAAAAATAACTTGAATAGAAGGATGTAAAATTTTGGATTTTCTTTGTATCCTTCTTGTTTCAACTCAGTAACTTACGGAAAGATTTCAAATATCTCCTTCTTTNTTTCAAATTGAAAAGACCTCAAGCATACAAAGCATACCAAGAACAAATTGAAAACATGTTATCCAAACTTGATTAAACTTGTTTTTATTTTTTTTTTGGGAAATAAACTTTTAATTTATTATATTTTTGTTTTTTCTTTTTTAAAGATTTTGGCCATCAAAGTTTGAAATTTTTTGGTTGTAGGAATGAGACAAAGAACACCCAATAAACATAAACTTAGAATGTTCCAAATATTTATATGATCATTTGCACTGCTCATTTTTTGTACTTTAAAAAATAAAATTGAAAAAATTGAAAAAAAAATTAAACTTTAAAAAATGTTACAAGTTACTCCAGTTCTAACCACAATAAAAGATTGAGGCATTCCTGCTATCATAATTGAAAGAAAATAAATAGAAAAAGGAATGTTAAAAATAGGAGAAGCGAGATTGACAAAAACATTAGGCAAAAGGGGAGTTAATCTTCATTTAACAACAAAAACAAATGAAACAATTTTATAATTTTATTTTTTATTTAATTTTACCTGACAAACATCATGTATGATAATAAATTTTTTCTTCTTTTCTCCACTTCTTGTGCGAAGAAATCCATTTGTTTAGGAAAGAATCTGTTGACCAAACTTCTTCCGATCAAATAAGAAAGCCAATAAGCAGAAGAGGCTCCCAAAGTACTCATCTAAAAATAAAAATTATAATTAATTTTTAATTTAAATATTTTTATTTAAAATATTTATTTATTGAATTTTTGTTGATTTTAATTTTTATTTTACGGTTGTCGCAAGTAAAAATCCTATTCCCGATCCAAACAACCCACCAAACATAAAAGAAATTAGAATTGTTCCTGGTGAAAAAATAAAAAAATATATCAAAATATAAATTAAATAAAAATTTTACCAGGAATACAAAATGTTTGCATACTAAAAATAAAGATAAGTTTTACAGTTAAAAAAAAAATGAATTAAAAATTTTTTTTTTTACAATAAATAAAGATAACAAAGTGCCAATGCAATACTGAAAAAATGGGTGTCTTTGTATTTCGACAAAACTTTTGCCATTACTTAAATAAGAAAAATAATTAGTTTCAAAAAAATCAAAAATAAAAAAAATTTACTTTTCACTTGTTCTAAACTCCTTGGTATTCCCAATTTCCCTTCATCTTCTCTAATTTTACAGTTTTTTTTTAGTTCAAATATTTTTTTTAAGTTTTTATTGGAGGATTTTACTTTTCCAATGGAGGGAATGTTAAAAATGTGATGATCAATCCAATCAATGCAATTAAAAATATAGATATAGCTATCATGTAATTTCTTTCTTTTTGGAGTAATATAAACACGTGGTAAATAAAAAAAAAATTTAATTTTTATTATTTTTATTTACTTGTATCTTTCTTGTTCATTCTTGGTATGAAATATATAAAAGAAGATTATAAAATGAATGGATAATTATATATTAGTTTTTGTTTTTATTTCAATTTTTTTTTCTTTTCTTTTTTGCGAAATGTTTAAAAAGAGAAAATATTTGTGACAAAGCTTTGAATATCAAATCAATCTTTCTTTAAAATTAATAAATGCGAAATTATGTTACAAAAGCAAATTCATTTAAATAAAATAAATAATTAAAAAAAGAATAAATAAAATAATTAAAAAAGAATAAATAAAATTTAATGTTTATTTGACATTGAAATAATCAGATAGAAAGTCGGGATTGATCTCGATGATGTGATTCATATAAGGCTTGTTGGTATGGAGAATCTCATAGAAGATGATGTACCTGGGAAAGATGGAGCATTTGAAGTAAACAGAGTTGGGATGAATGGAGACAGAGTAGTTGCCCCTGATCGTCTCATAAGAGGAGCCATCTTTCTGTAGAACAGCAGCGTTGACAAAATAGCCAGAAATGATGCATTTGGAAAGGAGGGAGAGATCATCAGAAGAGGAAGAAGTGTTGCCAAACTTTTTAAGGTAAGAAAGATATTGTTTTCTGACGAGAGAAACTTTACAAAGAGATTTGTAGTTGAGATAAAGACTTTTACACCAACTCTTACTCTTTTTGTTGTGAATGAAAGAGTTGTAGATGTTCAACAAAGTAAAGTGATCGCCCTCCACAACCGAAAAATAGCTGCGAGCCTTGTCGGTGACCATTTTGGCGCCTTTGCTCGATATGAAGATGTTGGGGACGGAGAGTATAGAAGCAATGGTGACAACCTCCTTCACACAACCCATCTCTATCGATTTTAACAACATTCTGGACATGAAGGGACTTTCACAAGGAAGTTCCGCTAACTGAGTTCCCAAAGGATTCGTCAGTTTTGATTGATCATCGATGGCTCCCAACAAATAAAGGATTTCGAGTGCTTTTGATGTCGATTTTAAAGAAGGATAAGTCAAATAATGAAAATGTATGACGTCATCTATTCCTAATGCTTTTAGTTGTAGAAAAGTGAAGGCGAGGTTGCATCTCTCTATTTCCGCTTCTGCTTTTTCTTCCAGCTTTTCAAAGTTCTCCTGCGTGTACAATCTGAAACATTTCCCGCTTCTCACTCTGCCCGCGCGACCTGATCTCTGAGCAGCGTTTGCTTTGGAAATAGGAACGACGACCAATTGTTCATTTGAACTAATTGGATCAAACCTTTTTATTTTTACCTAAAAAATTAAAAAATAAAATAAAAATAAAATAAAAAATTAATTAAAAAATTTAATTAAGATGAAAATAATAAATAAAATAATTAATAAAAGAATTTAATTTTATATAAAATAAAATAAAATCAAAACCAAGAAAAATTTTTTTTGAAAAATAACTAATTAAATAAAATAAAAAAATATAAAATTTGTAAAAAATAAAATTTAAAAATTTTTGTTTACAAATCCACAATCAATTACATATACAATTCCTTCTATTGTGATGGAAGTTTCTGCTATATTTGTGGCAAAAATGATTTTTCTGGTGTTTCTTGGAGTAGGAGAGAATGCTTTATGTTGTTTCTGGAAACTGAGTCCAGAATACATGGGCAATAATAAAACATCTTTCAAAATCCTGCCATTTGCTTCTTCAAACATTGATATTGCCTTATCTATTTCACTTTGCCCAGTCAAAAATATCTTAAATAATAATTTTAATTTTTTTTTTTCTATTTTTTAAATTATTTAAATTTTTAATTTTATATTTTTTAAATTTTAATTTTATTTTACTTTTAATTCTAATTATTTTATTTTATTAATTTAATTTATTTTATTAATTTTATTTAATTTAATTTTAATTTTAATTGTAATTATTCTATTAATTTTATTAATTTAATTTATTTTATTAATTTTATTTAATTTAATTTTAATTTTAATTGTAATTATTTTATTAATTTAATTTAATTTTATTTTATTTTATTAATTTTATTAATTTAATTTTATTTTATTTTATTAATTTTATTAATTTTATTAATTTTATTAATTTTATTAATTTTATTAATTTTATTAATTTTAATTTTATTA
>JAMYWO010000060.1:13526-29003 GCA_024220525.1 Cochliopodium minus | reverse complement strand
TAAAAAATAAAAAATAAAAAATAAAAAATAAAAAATAAAAAATAAAAAATAAAAAATAAAAAATAAAAAATAAAAAGAAAAAATAATTAATAAATAAATTAATAAATAAAAAATAAAAAATAAAAATTAAATAATTAATAAATAAATTAATAAATAAAAAATAAAAAATAAAAAATAAATTAATAAAATAAATTAAAAATAAAAAAAATTAAATGAGTAAAAAAATAAAAATTCATAGTCAAATAAATAAAATTTTACCATATAGCCTGCATTCATTTGACTAAATTTGGCATCGAATAAAATGAAAAGTTGACAGAAAATCTCCTCGAAGATGTGTTTGTCTCCAGTGGCGCAAAAAAAGCTGAGGAGCTTGCTGTTCCAAGAAGGGGAAGTATAATTAACTTCTTCCATCTTTTCACCAGTAATAGTGGGTGAAATTTTCAATAAATCAAAGATTGCTTTTGTCAAATTGATTCCTTAAAAAAATAACCATTAAAATTAAAATTATTTTTTATTTTTTATTTTTTTATCAATTATTTTTATTATTTTTTTATTTATTATTTTTTTATTTATTTTTTATTTTATTTATTTTCTATTTTTATTTTTATATTTATTTGTTTTTTAATTTTATTTTATTTTATTTATTTATTTTTAGTTTTATTTGTTCTCTAAAGTGATTTTTTACCTGCTGTTGCTGTAGGATACTTCTCGTTTGATTCCAAAATTTTTTTGAATGCCACCAAATTATTTTTGGCAAAGTAAATCAGATTTTTGAGCGAAAGGATTCCCATTCCTCGGAAATCTGTCGAAGGATCTTTTCCTATTTTTTTAAAATTGGAAAAAAAAAAAAAAATTGATTTAAAATAAAAAAAATAAAAATTTACCTTGAAATCCCAATCTTTTCCATTTAGAATCAACTGTTTCTTCCAAAATTTCTTCAGGAAAAACCTTTTTTTTAAAAAAAAAAAAAAAATTTAACATATTTCCAAAGATTTAATTTTATGATATAATAAATTTTTTTAAAACTTATCACATTTTATTATTTTTTATTTTAAAAAAAAAATTTTACATGCTTCCATAATGAGAATAACATTTGTATGTGTTGGTCGTTACTTTTGTCAAAGTTGGTCCCCTTTAGCTTCCACATTTTCTTGATTCGGTTGATCTGCAATACTCTTTTTTGTTTATAAATATTCATCAAACTTCCAATTACCTCCTAAATAAAAATAAATAAAATTTATTAAAAAATAAAATATAAAAAATATAAAAATAAAAAAAAATAAAAAATATTATAAAATAAAAAAATAAAATATAAAATATTATAAAATAAAAAAAAATAAAGATAACTTTTTTAAGATTAATTTCATTACCTCCATTTCTAAATAATCTTCACATAAATAAAATTCTTTTGTTGTGTTAGATTCTTTGTTGAAAATATTTGCAATGGGAAGAGGAATTTTCCATTTTTTTTTCTTGGGGGAGAGCCCATTTTGTTTTTCAAACTCTATCACGAGAATGGTCTCTTTCTCTTTGTTTTTGACAGGATAAATTTTGATTATTTCATCAATATAATGAACCCATTCCCTCAACAAAATATCTAATTTAAAAAAAATAAATTTATCTTTTTTGACTTTTTTTTAATTCTTTTTTTTTTTATATCACATTTTTATTTATTTTTCATCTATTAAATTTTTTTTAATTTTAAATAAATAATTTTTATTAAAAAAAATAAAATAAAATAATTTACCATACATTAATACAGGTTCATTGTTATCTTCTGTAACCACTTCGACAGGTACAACCCTTTTTTAAAAAAATTCATTCATAAAGGTTCATTTTTTAATTTTTTTAAATATTACTTAACGTCAATATATTCATTACTGTTGCCTGGCAATATTGGCTGTTCTAATCTTTGTACCATGTATTGATACATTTGCCCATTGTTCGATATTTCTGTTTCATTCCATTTAAAAAAATAAAATAAAATGATTTAGAACTTTACCCAACATTCTTGGCCCATTTTGTGTAATTACATTAAATCTTCCTCCTATTATGATAAAAGATAAAAATCCCATTTTTTTTATAAATTTTATTTTCTCTGAATGTTTTTTAATACCCAATATCCTCAATTCATTCAATTCTTCTTTCAACTTTCATTATTGAATGGTGAATAAAAAGAATATTCCAATCAATTTTTACACGGGTCAAAAAAATATATAATTTTGAGTTTACTTTGTTTAATTTTTCATGCAATTCTTGTGCTTGTTTGATTTTTATGTTTATTTCTTCTTCATTCGTATCCTCACTAATTGTTTACAAAGTTTAAAATAAAAATTTGAAATTTTTGTTATTAGCTAAAGACAATTTGATAATATCGATATATGAAGCAACATAATTTTATAAGGAAAGAATTCCTCAACATAATAATATTAAGCTTACTTTTTATGATAATCAAACAATATTTGCTTCTCTAATTCTTCAATCAACAATCTTTCTCTTTCTATGGCATTCATCAAACTCCTCTTCTCCACCATATTGATATCATTGCTAAAAGCAGATTTTGTATCCATTTTTTATATTATTTCACTGTTTAAATGGATTTAAGAACATCATATCCACATTAAAAAAATTAATCTCAAATTATAAGAGGTATTCAAATGGTATTCAGTTTATATAATCAAAAAAAATTTATTTATTATTTTATTATTTTATTTTTTTAATCATCGCTTGATTGAACATCAAGGCATGCTTCTTCATCAAATTCGCCAAGAACAAAAACATCCTTGAAAGATTTCAAAGAGGGTTGCAAATACTGATTTAAAATTTGGATATTCTCCGAAATTTCCAAAACTTCGTCCTTGTCTGAAACATCCGAAATGATGTCTTCTTGTGTGGTAAGTTTAGAAGGGACTAGGAAGAGGTTCTCAAATGTTCCGTTCCTTGTTTTGATCAGCTCGTTTCTTATTCTCCACCAAAAGTAAAGAGTGAATACAATGATGATGATGACGAGACCAGAATAATAAAATTGGAAAGTACTCAAAACTCCAATCATTCTTCCAAAAATAAATAAAAATTTAAAAAATAAATAAAAATAAAAATAAATTCAAAAAATAAATAAAATTTATAAATCTAAAAATAAATAATAAAAAATGAAATAAAAATAAAAATAAAAATAAAAAACAAAAAATCAATAAAATTATTAAAATCAATAAAAAATAATTTCAAAAAATAAATATAACAAAAATTTTTTACGTTAATTGATAGATTAACAAAGAAACGCACATGCCTGAGAAAATTTTGATGAAGATACCTCCATTTCCGTCAAACTCTTCTTCGTAAACGTAGAGTATGTTGTATTTGTTAATGAGATAAGCAAGGAAAAAATACAAAATTCCGAAAAATAAAATGAGAGGATACATGGTAGAAAAAGTGATTCTAAGCAAGTGAATGAATTATGAGAAAAAATAAAGTGTTTAATAAAAATATTTAAAATAAAAAATATATATACTTACACTATTAAAAATACAAGTAGATTAGAGGCATACATCAGAGAATATCCAAATTCTCCCATATAATATGCTTCGATTTGTTCTCTTTTACTAAAAAAAAATTAATAATCAAAAATAATTTTTTTTTGAAAATAAAAAAATAAAAAAATAAAAAAAATTAATAATCAAAAATAATTTTTTTTTGAAAACAAAAAAACAAAAAAAACCTTTTAGCAAAATAATATTTCAATTTTGCCAGAAGGAGGTCAACAGGTCTTAACAATGAAATAGAAAATCCAGAAGTGGAAAGTAACATGACATAGTTGGTAAAAAAGAAAGCTTGTACGGGCAAAGAAGAAGACAACAAAGAGACAATGGAGGATGGGTTTTGTAATACCTCATTTAGTGATTTGAAGATGGAGCCTGCGATGGTAGATCCAAAAAAGGTGTTGAAAATAAAAAATAGAAACATTTTTTCAAAAAAACTGTTTTCTAAATGAACAAGGGAATAAAAAGCCTAAATAATGAAATTTTTTGATTGAACTTTAAAAAAAAAATAAAGAAAATAAAAAATGAAAAAATAAAAAATAAAAAAATAATTTAAATAAAAAAACAAACCAATTTTAAAATAATTTAAGAAAAAATAAAAAAATGAAAAAAAAATAAAATAAAAAAAAAAAAATAAAAAAATAAAAAAATAAAAAAATAAAAAAATAAAAGTTGAATACTTGAACATTCGTTAGTATTCTGACGATTATAGGTAAAATGACAGACATGAATAAAGACAAAATTAGTCCAGGAAGAAATCCTTGAATAAATCCAGTAACCTAAATACAAAAAAAAATATCAAAAAATCAAAAATATGGAAAAAATAAAAATATCAAAATCAAAATATTAAAATCTCAAAATATCAAAATAAAATAAAATAAAATAAACAAAAATAAAAAAATTGAAAAAAAATAAAAAATTATTTACACCAGGACCCAACTTTTCTAATAAATCTGCAATCCACTTTAAATAACTAATTTTTTTGAGATTGCTCAAATTGGCAAGGCCTTGTAGTGAAGAGATGGGAATCATCCAAAAGAAGATGAGAAAAAAAGTTGCAATGTAAACCAATAGTGATCTAATTTGCTTGGCTTTCAATCCCACAAACAAATAATTCCAGTTGACAGCATTTGGTTCAGGAGCTAAATTAAAAATAAAAATAAAAAATAAAAAATAAAAACATAAAATAATAAATAAAATAAAAAATAAAAAATAAAAAATGAAAAAAATAAAAAAATAAAAAAATAAAAAAATAAAAAAATAAAAAAATAAAAAATAGAAAATAAAAAATAAAAAATAAAAATAAAAATATAATAAAAAATAAAAAATAAAAAATAAAAAATAAAAAATAAAAAATAAAAAATAAAAAATAAAAAATAAAAAATAAAAAATAATAAAAAAAACAAACTAACAAATAAAAAAAAAACAATAAAAAAAAATAAAAAAAAATAAAAAATAAATTGTAAAATTAGAAAAATAAAAGAGGTTTACCTTCTTCTGTTATCCAATTAGTTATCATTGGACTCAAAAGTGACTGTGTACAAACAACCTGCCCATAAATAGAATCTCAAATAAACAAAAATAAATAAAATAAAAAAAAATAAAAAAATAAAAAAATAAAAAATAAAAAACAAAATAATAAAATAAAATACCAAATGTAACAAAAGCAACACCTGTTTGTTTTCTGTCTTCTTGTTTTAAATTATTGATATCTTTTTCAGCATTTAGAATGCGATTTTTATAAAAATTGAGAGAGTCAACTTCGTTCCCTGTCAATTCCATCCAACCATCCTTTGTTTTCTTCTTCTGTCCCTTTTGTATGCTTGTGTATTTCTCTTTTTCGTATTTCCTAATATATTTTTCCCTCTCAACAAATTTCTTTTCAATTTTGGATGTTTCAATTGCCCTCTGAACCTTTAAAACTAAAAAATAAATTATAATATATTAAGAAAAAAAAATTAAAAAAAAATATTGTTTAATCAATGAATTTATTAAAAAAATGAATTTAAAGAAATAATTAAAATAATGAAAAAAATATTAAATACTAAAAAATTTTTAAAAATTTTTTTTACCATTCCAATATTGAAATCGTTGTTGAAACCATTCTCTTAATCCTTCATTGTCCAAGTTTTCATTTTTAGGTATTTCAGAGACCATGGTAGTGTAGTTTTCCACTTTTTTGGGCATTTTTTTGTGGCTGTTTCTGAAAGTAATGTATCTTTTTGACTCACTCTGCAGAAATTGAATAGCTATCAATGAGTTAATGAATACGCTGATTGTGTGGAACCATAACATATTGCTTCCATTTTGTATATTCGACATTGACATTACAGAAATACCTGTTATAATTTCATTTATTTATTATTATATTAAGTTTGATGAAAATTTATGTGAGAATTTAATCTTCACCAACATAATATCATATTATCACTTGCAAATGTTGATAATATTATCTAGCATTTTTAACGAACAAATTTTAAAGGATATTTATTTTAATATTTGGATATCTCCAGATATTCCCTAATGGAGAATCTATTTGATGATTTATGAATAAGAATCATAATATATATTTTTAAATTCTCTTATACCTGATGTTCTTTTTATATCATCAGGTGGCAAATCTTTATTCTTCCCCGATATATTGACCGGTCCCAAAACAAATAGGCCATAAATTGATTGCAATAGAATAATAATCAAGCAAGTCTTTATAAATCTTACATATACAACAGAATCACCTCCACATAATTTTAATACATCTTCATCTGATGTTTTCCATGTCTCTTTTATCCATCCAAAATAAGAATCACTCAATGTGGGTGCATTTTCCTTTTTTAAGGTTCTTGGCTCATATATTTTCTTCTCTCTCCTTCTGACCAGTATAAATATAAATGTTAAAACAAGAGTTATCATTAAATTAGAAATGAAAGCAATTATGAATGCTCCATCTGACTCTGTTAAAGCAGTCATACTAAATTTTTTTTATTATTCAAAATCAATTTCAGTTTATTTCTGAATTTTTAAAACACTTTTTTCTTTTTTTTCATTTCAATTGATTGATTACAAAGTTTGCTTTCAAAGACTATATTAGAAATTCAAAAAAAGGAGTTTCAAATTTGTTTTATGAAGTAAATCCATTTTATTTCAAATTGTGAGTTTTTTTTAGATTCATTTCTAACTTTGATTGATTATATCTTTCTTTTTCCTTTGATACAATTTAATATAAAAAATAATATAATCATCTAAAATTAAAAAATTTGGCATTTTGTTCGAAAAATTTTAGTAATTTTCAACGGGTTTAACCTCTTCAATGAATATGATTAGAAAATTGATTATTTAGCTAAAAATTCACTTTAGATGAAGAAATTTGAAAGAAAAATTAAATAAAACATAATCAAATAAAAAATAAAAAAAAAGTCTTTTTTTCAAACTAAAAGATGTTGCTATTTTTATTGAGTGCACTTTTTGGATTGGCATTCTATTTTTTGTACCTCCAAACAAGATTGGCCAAGAATAAGCTCGAAGATAGAAAATTCAAACAACAATCCATTGAAATAAAAAATGATAGAAAAGGAGAAACAGTAATTAGAAGAAATGTAAGTCCAATAATAAATAATAAACAATATTATTAACAATAAAAAATATAAAATTATTTTTTTATATTTTTGAAATTTTATTATTCATTAACCTTTATATTTTAGCCATCATCTGAAAGAGGACTCCTTAAAGTTAATATTTCAGGTGTTGATACTCTTTATAAAAATTTTCAGTAAGAAAATATTTTAACAAAATTTTTTGGATTAAATTAACATTTAACGAATAATAGAGAAGGAGTAAAGAAATATGGAAGTTCTCCTTGTTTAGGTAAAATATAAATCAAATTTTTTTTTTCAATTCCCTCATTATGCAAATTATTAACTTTTAGGACATAGATTTATGCAAGGACCTTTCACTTGGATCACTTATAATGAAGTGAATACAAGAGTTACCAATTTGGGAAGTGGAATGAAGAATATGGGAATCAAAAGAGGTGAAAATATTGGTATCTATTCCATCAATAGACCTGAATGGTAAAATAAAAAAATTTAAGCAATTGAAAAACATATTTTTATTACAATATTTTCTTTATAGGGTTATTGTTGAACAAGCATGTAATGCATATTCATTTGTATTGGTTCCATTGTACGATACATTGGGGCCAAATGCTGTAGAATTCATCATCAACCAATCTCAACTCACCACTGTATTCGTGACCAAGGATAAATTAGAGTTATTGTTGAAATCCCAACCAAATTGTCCTTCATTGAAAAACATTGTCCTTATTGACAGTAACGTTGAAGATAGTTGCAATGGATTAATTAGCAGTATGAATCAAATTGAAGAGAGTGGAGGGAAAAATACTCAAAAACATGATCCTCCTTCTCCTGAAGACATGGCAACCATTTGTTATACTTCCGGAACAACTGGTAATAAAATTTATATCTTTTACAATCTATTTACAATCCAATATAGTCTGTTTATAATTCATTCTATGATCATATTCCTAATATCTTTATTATTCATTATAAAATAATAGGAGATCCAAAGGGAGTAATTTTGCTTCACAGAAACTTTTTGGCAGCAGCATCAGGTAACATCCATTCATTTTTTTTATAAGCGAATAATTCTCTCAAAATTAAAAATAGGTGCAAACGTAAGTGGAATTGATATAACTCATGCAGATGTTCACATTTCTTATTTGCCTCTCCCTCATGTATTCGAAAGAATTGTTCAAGTTCTCATGTTCCCAAATGGCTGCAGAATTGGTTTTTTCAGGGGGGATGTTCGTCAATTATTCGATGATATTTTGATTTTGAAACCAACCATATTCCCTTCCGTTCCTCGTTTGTTCAATCGTTTGTACGACAAGGTCACCCAAGCAATTAAATCTACAGGTACAATTTAAACAATTTTGTTCACTCTGTTTTTTTTTAAATTTTTTTTTAATTAAATATAAAAGGAGGAATTAAAGAAAAACTTTTCAACGTTGCATTCAATGAGAAGAAGATTTACTTGAGAAAGGGTTACTTTAAACATCCTGTTTGGGACAAGTTGGTGTTTGACAAAATCAGAGCAAGATTGGGAGGACGCGTTCGTTTGATGATCACTGGATCTGCACCTATCTCTTCTGATGTTTTGGACTTTTTAAGAATTTGTTTCAGTTGTGATGTTATTGAGGGGTAAAACAATTATTTTAACAATTTTTATTCATTAAAGATAGCACTTTATTTTTTGATCTTATTTATTTTTCTTTAAATATATTTAAATTTTAAATTTTTTATTTAGATACGGACAAACTGAAGGAAGTGCAGCTGCTACCACTACTATGCTCGGAGATACTGTAACAGGACATTGTGGATCACCAAATCCTTCTGTTGAAATCAAGTTGGTGGATGTCCCTGATATGGAATACCTCAGCACTGATAATCCTCCTCGTGGTGAAATTCTTGTTCGTGGTCCTTCTCAATTCGTTGGATACTACAAAGTAAATACTTTTTTCTTTTCTTATTTCTTACTTTTGCTTTCTAATTATTTTTTAACATTATTAATTATTTCCATTATTCTCTATTTATTCAAAAAAAAAATTTAATATTTTTTCTCAATTTTTTTAGAACGAAGAACAAACAAAAGCAACAATTGAAGATGGATGGGTTCATACTGGAGATATTGGAACTTTTTTACCAAACGGAACTTTGAAAGTTATTGACAGAAAGAAAAATATTTTCAAACTTTCGATTGGAGAATATGTTGCACCTGAGAAAATCGAAAATGTTTACAACAAAGTTGATTTGATTGCACAAACATTTGTTTATGGAGACAGTTTGAAAGGAAGTCTTGTTGCAATTGTTGTTCCTGATGAAGAAGTGATTGTTCCATATTGCAAGAAGAATGGAATTGAAGGAAGTTTTTCTGAAGTTTGTAAAACAGATAAAGTAAAAGAGTTGATTTCAAAATCTCTTGTTGAAGCTGCAAAAGAAGCAAAATTGAAATCATTTGAACAAGTCAAAGACATTTTCATTTCTTCAACTCTTTTCAGTGTTGATAATGAAATTTTGACACCTACTTTCAAATTGAAAAGACCTCAAGCATACAAAGCATACCAAGAACAAATTGAAAACATGTTATCCAAACTTGATTAAAATCCAATTAAAAATACTTTTTATCTCACTATGAATTTATTAAATAAAATATTAAAAAAAAATCTGATCAAAATCCCAAAAAAAAATAATTAATGAATTTCAACTTACTCCCTTAAAAGATCTTCCTTCTCAATTCAACAATTCATATAGATACATCTCCCCTTGGATCGTTTTTCAGTTATAATAGAAAAGAATCCCAGCAAATTTTGACAACAAAAGTAACCAAAAAACTCCAAGTAGTTTCACTTGAATAACCTGGAAAATAATTCATTTTTCACAATTCACTTTTTTGGAACACATCATTTGATTCTTTTTGTCTTTACAAAAATTCTTTAAAAGCGGATGAAATGGGAGTTTTATTGGGTAATTTGAATCACTATTTTAAATGAAAGTTTTTGATAATAATCTTTTAACAAGGTAAATGTTTTTTTTTTCGGATATTATCGAATTAATTTCCCAACAACATTTCATTTTTCAAAATAAAATCAATTCAAAAAAATTCAAAAAAAAAAAACAAAAAAAAATAAAAAAAATGCTATTTTTTATATTCAGCGCTATTTTGGGTATAGTGATTTATTATGTCTTTCTCCAAACTAGATTGGCAAAGAATAAACTTGAAGATCCAAAGTTCAAGCATCAATCAATTGAATTAAAGAATGATAAAAAGGGGGAAAGTGCAATTAGAAGACATGTAAAATACAAAAATATTTTAATGCTTATTTATTCTTTTTTCTTACTTTTAAAAACTGAATTCATTACTTATATAATATATTTCAAATTATTTTTCTTCATTTTAGCCATCAACCAAGAATGGATTGATCAAAGAAATGATTTCTGGTGTTGATACTCTTTATAAGAATTTTCAGTTAAAAAAAAATAAAAAATATTATTATTTCCACTTTAATTCCTCAAAATATAAATTAAAATAGAGAAGGAGTAAAGAATTATGGGAACTCTCCTTGTATAGGTAAAAGATTATTTTGAATCAATTTGAGAATATAAATAGTTCTCATTAAAATTCTTTTTTCATCATTAGGAGAAAGATTTATGCAAGGTCCTTTCACTTGGATCACTTATAATGAAGTGAATACAAAATTGACCAATTTGGGAAGTGGAATGAAGAATATGGGAATCAAAAGAGGTGAAAATATTGGTATTTATTCCATCAATAGACCTGAATGGTAAAATAAAAATAAATTAGTTAAGAATTGTGATCAGATTATATCAAGTATATAAAAATTTGAATATTTAACAAAATAAAATTCTCTGAAAATAAAATTAAAAATTATTAATTTGATAAAAAAGGATTATTTTTGAACAAGCATGCAATGCATATTCATTTGTCATCGTTCCATTGTATGATACATTGGGGCCAAATGCGGTAGAATTCATCATCAACCAATCTCAACTCACCACTGTGTTCGTAACCAAGGATAAATTGGAGTCATTATTAAAATCAAAAGAAAACTGTACTTCATTGAAACACATCATTCAAATTGATGGAGAAGTTGAGGATAGTCAAAATGGGTTCATCCTTTCTTACAAAAGTGTAGAAGAAAATGGCAAGAATGAACCTCATGAACATGATCCACCAACACCTGAAGATACATCCACTATTTGTTATACTTCTGGAACAACTGGTAATAAAATTTTTACCTTTAATTTTGAATTTATTTTTAAAAATTTCATTGATTAACTTACCTTAATAAAATATAATAATAAAATAATAGGAGATCCAAAGGGAGTAATTTTGCTTCACAAAAACTTTTTGGCAGCAGCATCAGGTAACATCCATTCATTTTTTTTAAAAAAAAACTAAACATTAAACAATTCTTTAAAATAAATTTAGGTGCAAACGCAGCAGGAGTTAATATTACCCACGAAGATGTTCACATTTCTTATTTGCCTCTCCCTCACGTGTTGGAAAGGACAATCCAAGTATGCATGTTTCCTAAAGGCTGCAAAATTGGTATATTCAGGGGAGATGTTCGTTTTCTTTTCGATGATATTTTGATTCTGAAACCAACTATCTTCGTTTCTGTTCCTCGTTTNAAATTGAACAAAGATTCAAAGAAATGAAACTCGATCATAAAAACACTTCTTCTCTTTCTCTTTCTCAAAATGTAAACCTGGAGAGCAATATTTATGAACCTTTACTCCAAAGAGTGAAAATTACAAGCAAATTGAATAAAAATTTGACTATAGGAAAGGATGCATTTTTCTATCAAATGAAATGGGAAGAAATAAGTAATTTAAATTTTTTATTTTAAAATTTATTAATTAATTTTCAAACTATTTTAATATAAAATTTATGAAATGAATTTTTTTTATTTTTAAAACATTTTTTTTATTTATAATTTTAGAACCACCTCCTAAGACAACTATTCCTCCGGAAAGAAACTACCACACTTTGACTTATATTGCCAAAGATGAAATTATAGTTCTCATGGGAGGAAGATCCTCCAAAAACACTCCAGGAGCCTTCGATTATTACTTTGAAGTTAAAACCAAAAAATGGACACAATCTTCCTCTTCTTTCACAAAGAGGTCTGGTCATTGTACATCAGAAGATAGACATGTAATTTTAAACTATTTTTTTTTTTTTACTTTATTTTTATTTATTTATTTATAATTTTATTATTTATTTATTTAAAAAATTTTTATTTTTAAGTTAATTTTTTATATTTTTAGGGTTCATTGATTACTTTGTATGGCATTCTCGAAGAAAATAGTCACTTCACTATAGACGTCTCCAAAACTACCATCACCGTCTCGGAAAAAAATAATATAAAAATTTTCAACAGTACCAATTCCAATCTTTATGACATTCAATCAAGTGATCCACTTGTTTGTGATAAAGTAACAACATTTTTTTTTTTTTTCGATTTATTTTTCAATTTAATTTTTTTCTAATCAATTTTATTTTTATTTTTTCTATTTTTTTTACATTTTAAATTTTTTTTAATAGATTAAAGTTTATTTGGCAAATGGTAAAATAAAAAAAGTTATAAAATTAAGCTTTAATTATCTCTTCTAAAAAATAAATATTAAGGACCAGAACAAATATATGATTTTATGCTCGGCTATGTTAATGGTCCTTCGCCCTTTCAATTTAAGGTAGGGAGGAAAAAAACTCTTTCGTGATTTCATTATACCCCCAATTTTAAAATTTATTAATAGAATGAGATCGCAGAATTCAGAAAACATGCAAGAATGTGTAAATATTTAAATTTCTTTGTTATTTCTGGTAATAAAAAATTTTTTTGTTAGTTTTATTTTTTCAGTTTTATTTTTATTTTATTTCTTTTTTATTATTTTAAAAAAAGGTGGTTCAAAGAAAGGAAGTGTTTTTGATGTTTTCGATTCTGACAAAAGTGTTTGGTTACCTGTTAAAGTTTTGGGAACATGTCCTTCAAGACAAGCTCACTCTCTTGTTACTTACAAAAGTAAAAAATCGAACTAAAATCAAAATTCAATAAATTAATTAATTAAAAATGTAATAAAAAAATATTTAATCAAATAAAAAAAATATTTAAAATTAATTTTTATTAATTTTTTTAAATTTAGATCAATTGTATATGTTTGGAGGTACTGACGGTCTCAAGGATTACAATGATTTTTACATCATCAAACCAGATTTAGAAGATTTGAAAAAATTATCTTTAACAAGCACCAAAGCTATTGTAGGAGGTGATATTTCTGCTTTTTTTCTTTTTTTTAAATAAAATTTTGATAATTTTTTATTATTTAAATCAAATTTATTTTAGGAACAATTCCTCCAAGAAGGTAATTTTAAAATTTTAAATTTTTTGTTTTTTTAAATTTTTTTATTTTAATTTTTTTAATTTTTTTAATTTTTTTACTTTTTTACTTTTTTAAAAGATCATATCACGCAACAGTTTTGTTGGAAAACAGAATGTTCATTTTTGGAGGAAAAAATTTTGACAAATATCTCAATGATCTTTACTTTATTCAGCTAGATACAATGACCTGGTACAAACTTTCCATTGAAGGAATTCCTCCTTCGCCAAGGTAAATAACAAAAATAAATTTAAATTAAATATTCAAAAATAAAAATAATAATAATAATTATAAAACAAAACATTTTTTAAATTTTATTAAAAAAAAAAATTAATAAAAAATTAAAAGAGTTGCGCATTGCGCTGTTTATGCACCAAGTACTTCAAATATTTATATTTATGGAGGATTTGATGGAAAAAAGACATTGAATGACATGCATTGTATTTTAAATGCAAATGATCAAATGTTGTTTGTTCCAACCATTGAAGATTCGTTTGTTTTTGCATTTAAAGATATCCAACTTTGTGATATTTTGATAAAAGTGAAAGGAGAAAAGAAAATAGGAAGTCACAGAGTATTTTTGCTCACAAAATGTCCTCAAATGAAAGAAAAAGTTGAAAAAGATGAACAAAACATTTATTTCATCAATTTGGAGTTATTTAGCGAAGAATCTGTCATTTGTTTGATTGAATACGTTTTCACTGATAATATTCTTTCTTCTTCTTTAGAATATAACTTGTCAAATTCAAATGAGATTTGGAATGAATTAAAAGAACTTTCTAAACTCTTTTCATTGAAAAGATTGGAAAGTATTTGTGATTATCAGTTTGATGATAATGTTGTTGTTGAAAGCGCTTATTCTGATTCTTCTATTTTCCTTCCTTTTATTGACAACAAAACTTATTCAGATGTTTTGATCGAAACAAGTGACTCTCAAATCATTTTTTCTCACAGAATCATTCTCTCTTCAAGAAGTGAATATTTTAGAAATATGTTCACAAGGTAAACTTTTTTTTCATTTTAATTTCAAAGTTTTAATTTTTTTGTCTTTTAAAATAGTTTTTATTTAAAAATTTTTATTTTTCTCTTTTAAAAATTTTTTAGCATGTTGAAAGAATCAAAAGAAATGAAAATAAAACTTCCATTTGAAAAAGATCTCCTTTTTGAAGTGATTTCGTTCATTTACTTTGATCAAATCAGTTCAAATGACGAATTAGAAGATCCCAATTTTTTGATTCAACTTTTGGAGCTTTCTCATCTCTTCAATTTGGAAAAACTCAAACTTATTTGTGCTTCAAGACTCAAAGATTTTATTGAGTTGGAAAATTGTGCATATTTGTTTCATTTGGCAGACACTTATTCTTGTGAACAATTCAAAAGTGATTGTCATTCTTTCATTTTTAGAAACAAAGAAAAGATAAAGAATGATGATTATTTCAACAACAACCTTCCTTCTTCTTTACAAAAACAATTTAACTTTTGAAAAAAATTACTAATAATCATTAAAAATATAAACAATTTTTTATTTAACAATAATTTGTGATTCCACTAACATAACCATTATCTCCTTTAATTGCATTCCCTTCTTCTTCAGAGCCCTTTGTAATTTCGAATTTGAGGCGTGTTTCCTGACCCTCTTCTCCCAAAACACCCGAGTAAGTAGCAATCTTTAAAAAGATAAAATAAAAATAAAAAAAATAAAAATAAAAATCAAAAATAGTTTCCAACTTGTCCAAAGCTGTAAGTTACAGTAATGAATATTTTTCGTGTATCTTTGTCATAGTAACCACTATAATCTTTTCTGACAACAGAAGAGGACAAGTCAGACTGAACATTTCCTATCAAAAAAAAATTAAAACAATAAAAAATAAAAATAATAAAACAAAAAAAATACCTCCAGATACTTTTCCATTAGAATCAATTTTAAACTGTGTTGTAGTCCCAACTAAAACTTCGCTGTTCTT
>JAMYWO010000059.1:128494-141310 GCA_024220525.1 Cochliopodium minus | reverse complement strand
TTTTATTTTTTATTTTTTATTTTTTATTTTTTATTTTTTATTTTTTATTTTTTATTTTTTATTTTTTTATTTTATTTAAAAACAATTTTTTAATTTTTAATTTTATTATTTTAATTCAAAACACAGAATCTGTTGGAATAATCTTTGGGAATTGTTCGATCAACAATGTGTATTTTGAAAACTCCTCTTTGATCCTACCTCCTGTTGGGAACGGGAGTTGCATCAGTGGTTTTCCAATTGGCTTATCTTGTTCAAATTTGTACTACACCATAGTCAACACCTTTGATATTTCAATATGGAATGGTGATCGATTGTCAATAGGCAAAAAAAAAAAAATCTTCATTTATTTTTTGAATTTTTTTTAAAATTTTTTTAAAATTTTTTTAAAATTTATTGAATTTATTCAATTTTTTAGAAAATGTTCATGGAAGTTGTAATTGCACGAGTGGATGTATCATTCCTTCCACTTTTACTCCTTCTACTTTGATTCCATCCACCCTCACTCCATCCACAACTTCCCCTACGACAACAATCCCTTCCACCTTTGTTCCTTCCACTTTTTCTCCATCTACTTTTACTCCTTCAACAACCCACCCTTCTACTCTGGTTCCGTCCACCTTATCTTCATCTAGTTTAATTCCACCAACAGTCATTCCATCCACTAATACCCTTTCGACTTCTGCTCCTCCGACTTATTTTCCAACAACAATTTTTCCTTCTCCAAGTTGTTTGTACAATGTTTTGAATTGTGAAAATTGTGGAATGAAAGGATTATTGGTAGATCAATCTCTTTTCAACATAAGTTGTGTTTTAAACCTAAATGATAATGTTTGGGGATATTCTTTCACTCCTTTATCTCCAAATATCACAACTACTATTTCTCAAACAACTACTTTGAATCAAACAACTGTTGTTATTGGTGGAAATTTGCAAATAACAGAATCTCTCACTTTGAATCAATCAACAATAACTATTCAAGGAAATTTTAATCAATCATCCAATACAACCATTGTTATTGTTTTAAATAATAATTCAAACAAAAATGGTAATATTCCTTTTTGATAAATTTTTATTTTCAATTAAATAATTCATTCATTAAAAATATAATAGTTGCATTAAATGTTTCAGGGTGTGTTATATTGAGTGGAAATATAAGTTTGATTTTAGATCAAAAACCACAAGAAGGAAATACAAATGTTTCATTGATAAATTATAATTGTACTCAACAATTAAACTTTACAAACAATCAATTTAATGTGAAACCAACTTACAAAAACAATAAATGTGACAAAATTGGAAACACAATAAATAATCAACAAAATACTCTTTCTGTTTCAATTTCATCAACTTTGGGTTCAAATTGTAAAGGTAATCATTCAAAACATCTATTCAAAATTTAATTCAATATCTTTTTTCTTTTCATAAAAAGGACTTTCAACAGGAGCAATTATTGGAATTATTGTAGGAGCGGTTGGAGGAGCATTACTCATCATTATCGTTTCTTCCCTTATAATTTGGAAATCTCGAAAAAATTTCAGACAAATTTTAAGTAGAGTTGATACTGAATTACAAAACAAATGAAACAATTAAAAATATTTTTAAATTTTTTAAATTAATAAAATTAGAAATAACTTATATTGTCTTATTTTTGTGTTTTTAAAATAAAGTATAAATAGTTTCTTTAGCTCAATTGGTAGAGCGTCCGCTTTACACGCGGAAGGTAGTGAGATCGAAACTCACAAGAAACTTTTTTTTTTGAAATTCAAATCAAAAATTATAAAGTAAAAGAAATGATCAATGATTTTATAAATCTTTTTTATTTTCAAATATTGATCGAAATTAAAAGAAAATACCTGTATTGAAAGAATTTTTTTATTTGACAAATAAATTTTTCTTCATAAATCTTGATTTTCACAATAATCTCTAATGTATTCACCTATCATTGATTTTAATTCAGAAAGGAAGTCCAAATCCTGAATATTTTTTCTTGTTTCTCTTATTGTTTGAATATCTTCAGTTAAATCAGCCATTAGATTAAATGATTCAGCACATTCAAAACTTTCTAGGTAGTAATGATTTGCTTTGATATTATTGAAGAAATCTCTTTTTATAAAAAGGTAAAATTAGTATAAAGAAAAGAATATTATATTATTCTCCATTATTTTTTAATTTTAAAGATAAAGAAGGATAATACCAAAACATAAATGGCAATTTTAGATTATAAATCACATTTTATTATATAAGCTAATAATTTTAATATTTCCTCATTTTTTACCTATATATCAATAGGCGAGCAGAATATTTACAATTGAGATCATGTATTTGTTGGATTGTTTCATATAATTGACGAAGATATACATTTTCAGGATATCCTTCTCTTGATTGGTATAAGTCTGATTTAATTTCGCTCAATTGGTATTTGATCTCCGAACATTCAGTGGAATAGATATTTTCTTCCAAATCTTGGTATTTGAGTTTATAGGATTCAAAAATTGGGCTTTCATACTGATCAACGTCTTCATATGCATAAATGCAAGTGAATAGGAGAGTAATTAAAAGAAATACACTTCCATTTTTCATTTTTTTCTTTTATATTTCAATATTTTTTTTTTTTTTTTTGTAAATTTGATAATTTCTATAAGTTAACTGAAAGAGCTCAAGAAAATTAGTTTTTTCGAAATTCTTATTTCATTTTTTTTTGTTTTAATTTTAAGAAAATGAGGAAATTTAAGAAGGAAACCATTGAAGAAGATTTGATTTAAGTTTTATTTATAAACTTGTTTTGAAAGAATATTTCTTCAATCTCAAAACAAGCTCCAAAAAATAGGGGATTTTAATTAGGTGAAAAAATATAAAAAAAAAGGTGAAAAATTAAGATAAACTAACCGCCAATAAAAAAAAATTAACAAGCAAAAAGATTATAATTGCTGATCCATCTATAAATGAATCAACAGAATGATAAATTAGAATTATTATTCAAGATATTGGTGGTTGGAGAAATAGGATCAGGAAAAACATCAATAATTAGAAGATATGTACATAATGAATTCAATTATCAATATAAAGCAACTATTGGTAAGTATTGATGAGAAATATTGAAATTTTTTTTATTAAAAAGGTATCCCAATATTTTTTGAAATAGGTGTTGATTTTTCATTCAAAGAATTGGATTACGACAAGAATACTCATGTAAAACTTCAATTATGGGATATAGCTGGTCAAGAAAGGTATAATTTCATTTTGTGAGTAATTAAAAGACAAAATTTCAAAAACAAAGCCATTATTTATTAATTTAAAACTTGAATGTCTATAATATGATCTAATTGGCAATTATGCATATATTATCATTCTTTTTTTTAATAAAATAGATCTGAAGAGATGTTGTTATTATTTTGAAGATTTATATTTTTTATTTTATAATTTTTTTTTCAGCGAATTTTTATCAATTTTTTTCATTCAATTGTTTTAGATATGGAAACATTACCCGTGTGTATTATAAAGAAGCTGTTGGTGCGTTTGTAGTATTCGACTTAACCAGGATGGAAACATTCAACGTAGTTCATAAATGGAAAAGGGACATAGATGACAAAGTTAAACTCCAAGACGATTCTCCCATACCTGGTATTAAAAAAATTTTCAAAACAAATACGAGATTTTTAATTTTTTAAAGGAAATATATTATCAATGTTGAATTTGTTTAAATAAAGATTTGTCCTGTCAAAAAATGATCATTTTTAAATTTTTAAATAGTTTTTAATTCTGTATATTTGTTTCATCCTTAAAAAATTTTTTAATTTCTTGTTTTTTTTAATAATTTTTAACCTTTTTTTTTTTTCAAAAATATTTGTTTTTCTTTATAGTCGTTCTTCTTGGAAACAAATCGGACTTGGCCAACAAAGATGTAACCAATCCCATCATCTCCGACATGGAGAACTACATCCAAGAACACAACTTTTGTGGATGGTTCCAAACCTCCGCTAAAAGCAACACTGGAATAAATGAGGCTGCTTCTTTGTTGGTTAAGAAAATAATGGAGGCCAATTATAAATTTATTGACGATGATAAAGATGTTGTTCGTGTCGGAGATAAAAAGGATGATAAGCAAAATGATGACGAACCAAACAGTGGTTCTTTGTCTTGTTGTTCCAAATGATCACTTTTTAAAAAAAAAATTACATATTTTTTATTATTAATTTATTAAAAAAAGTTTTTGTTTGAATGTAAGAAAACTTTTTTTTTTTTACTTTTTTTTTAATTTTGGAGAAATTGAAATAAACTTGTTAAAATATATTTTCAAATTTGAAACAAAAAAAAAAAAATACAATTAGGAAATTTTTGCAAACGAAATCCAAGATGATTGAACTATCAGAGATAGAAAAACAAAATTTGATCTTCAAAATAATTGTTGTTGGGGATACTGGAACGGGAAAAACATCAATCATTCAAAGATATTTGAATAATACTTTTTGTTTAAACAATAGAACCACAATAGGTAAGATAACCTTGTTAAAATAAATTTTTTTTTTTTTAAAGAGAATTTGAAAATTATTTCTTTGAAAATTAATTTCAATGAAAATAGGTATTGACTTTGCTTTTAAAAAGATTGAATGGGATAGATATAGGGATATCAACATCCAAATGTGGGATATAGCGGGATTGGGAAACATGTCCAGAGTATATTATAAAGAAGCTGTGGGAGCTTTTGTGGTTTTTGATCTGAATTATCAAAAATCATTCGATAATGTTGTGAAATGGAAGAAAGAAATTGATGATAAAGTGAGATTGCCTGATAATTCATCTATTCCTGGTAAGAAAATTTTTTAAATGGGAAAATTATTTGAAGAATCGAAATTTTTTCTTAATTAAACCTTCAATTACATCGAAACTTAAGCAAAAAAAAAAAAGGAATTTTTTGTATAAAAAAGAAATGTTAATCGAGGCCACAATGAGCATCCTTTTAAATTTTAAAATATTAAAAAGATAATGATCATTATTCTTTAAATTTACTTGAATTTTTTTTTTAGTGATACTTGTGGGAAATAAATCTGATTTGAATTCAAAACCTCGTGACCCGCGCATCAAAGATACATGCGAAAAATTTGGGTTCAGTGGATATTTCGAAACTTCCGCTAAGAAAAATAAGAACATTGATGAGGCATCCACTTTTCTTATCCATAATATTTTGGATTCTAATATCAAAGTATTTGAGGTGGATGAAGCTGTAATAAATCTTGACGCAAATGAAAATGAAATAAAAAAAAAAAAGAATTGTTGTAAATAAAAAGAATTTTCTTTGTAAAATATTCTCCAAAGATCTTAACTTCTTTAAAATTTTGAGAAGTAATATGAAAAATTAAATTATTTGTTCAGTAAGAAAAAAAAAAAAAAATAATCATAAAATTAAAATTTAAAAAGAATTTGAAAAATAAAAAAAAAAAAATGTCAACCGAAGAAGTAGAACAAATCAATCTTTTATTCAAAGTATTGATTGTGGGGGATAGCAATACAGGGAAAACAAGCTTGATAAAAAGATATATACATAAAGTTTTTGATCCTAATTATAAGGTGACAATAGGAGTAGATTTTGCTTTCAAAAATGTAAAAATTGGGGAAAATATCTATATTAAATTACAATTATGGGATATAGCAGGACAAGATAGGTAAAAAGGATGTATTTCTTTTCCAATTCCAATTTTTTATCTTAATTTAGGAATGCTACAATGAATAGAATTTTTTTTAAGGAGGCTGTTGGAGCTTTGGTTGTTTTTGATGTGGCAAGAGAAAATACTTTTGTTAATTCCGAAAAATGGAAAAGGGAATTAGATGAAAAGGTAAAAATGGATGATCAATCTCCAATCCCAGGTATTTTTCAAAAATTTATTTTAAAAATTTAATTTTTTATTTTAAAAGTTGTTCTTTTAGCAAACAAATGTGATCTTTTGGATGAATTAAAAACAACATTTCTGAACAAAATGGATCAGTTCTGTGAAGAGAATAGATTTTGTGGATGGTTTCAAACATCTGCTAAAAATGAGAGGAATGTGAAGGAATCTATAAAGTTTTTGGTTGATTCCATCCTGAAAACGAACAGTTTCAAAAAAGTGTTGAGTGACAATNATCTTTGAAATAGATATAAATATAAGCAGCTCAAGTGCAAATAATACTGGAATATTTTCATTTGGAATAAATTGTACGGTCAAAAATTTGACTCTATTGAATATAATGGTATCATCGAATGGATCTACATTGGAGCATTATTTGGGCAATGCAATAATTGTTTATTGATAGCATAGTTCTAAATACCACCTCCCTTTCGATTATAACAGGATAAATGGGATATCTTTGATTCACAAATGGGGATGATAACAAATACAACAATAAAAATTGTTTGATGCAAAATATGGTTGATGCATCCGATTCATATCAACGTATTTTTTTCTTTTTAAATTTTTTAATTTTTATTTTTTTTTTCTTTTTAAAATAAAATTAATCAATTTTAAAAAAAAGTGTAGTGGTTTCTTTGGTAAAACGTACATTCTTTTTTCTTCAATCTGATTAATTTTATTGTTCAGATATGTGGATACTTAGTCATGACTAACTGCCACAATTTGGGAATTCCTTCAAATCCCAACCAAATGATTGTCAGAGGAGGTTTGATAGTTGGTAAAATAAAAATAAAAATAAAAATAAAAAATAAAAATAATAAATAAAAAAAAAAATAAAAATAAAAATAAAAATAAAAAAAAAATAAAAATAAAAAAAAAAATAAAAATAAAAATAAAAATATATTTCAATAATTGAAATGTTCATAAGAGGAATAAATGGGATTTTTATATCTTCAACAATTCAAGAAAGTGGAATTAGTAATGGTATATTTGTTATGTTCGATTTTTGTGGGAATTAACAACTGCAGATAGCAATGTAAAAACAAATATTTCAAATATTTTTTTGAAAAAAATTAACAAATAGATTCACCAATGTTATTCAAAATCTACTGTTCAAGTTAATGGAACAAACTCTTCTTGTTCTATCGGAGGATTGTTTGGTACATAAAAAAAAAGTTCAAATATTTCTTCACTAGAAAATAAATTTTTAAAAATAATTTTAAAAATAATGTAAAATAAAATAAAAATCAATAAAAATTATTCTTTAAGGAGTTCTTTCTTCTGTATTTAACACAAGTTCAGTGGTTCTTAACTCCTATTCCAAAGCTAAAGTGAATGGAGGAAATAATGTTGGAGGGTTAATGGTATTCATTTGATTAATTCAAATAAAAAAAGAAAAAAAATTTTAAATTTTAAAATCTTCTTATATCTTAATTATCAAAGGGGTTATTGTATACATTAAACACAAGTGTCACTGTTGATGATTCCTACTCGTCTGGAACAGTTTCAGGAAATGAAAATATTGGATGTATTTTATTTTTATTTTACTTTAAATTAATTATTTTTATTTATTTATTTTTTATTTTTTATTTTTAATTTTAATTTTTAATTTTTAATTTTTGTTTTTATTTTTAGTTTTATTTTTAGTTTTATTTTTATTTATTTGAAAAGATTCTATTGGTGGAATAGTTGGAAACTCGTGTTCAATCAATAATGTATTTTTCAATGCTTTTTTGGTAATACCAGCGATTGGAAATGGAAGTTGCATCAGTGGCGCTCCTATGGGATTGAACTGCTCTAGTTTATACAATACTATTTTAAGTAATTTCAATCAAACAATATGGAATGGAGATAATTTGAAAAAAGGTTAACTAAAAATTATTTATTTTTTAATTTTCATTTTTTTTAATTTAATAATTTTCCTAATTTATAAAAACATAGAATTTCCATCGGCATTTGGAAGTTGTAATTGTTCAAGTGGCTGTCCCACTTCTAGTGCTCCTTCAACTCTAAAACCATCGACAGAAATTCCTTCTACATCAACTCCATCTTCACAAGAACCCTCCACAACTACCCCTCCCACATTCACACCTACAAACTCTATTTCATCTACATCATCAACTTTTTCTCCATCAACAGACATACCATCTAAAACTAACTCTCCATCTTCAACTAATATACCTTCATCTGAAACTCCTTCTACTCTTATTCCTTCTAATTTCTCCTCTAACTGCTCGTACAAAGTTTTGAATTGTGAAAATTGTGGAATGAAAGGATTATTGGTAGATCAATCTCTTTTCAACATAAGTTGTGTTTTAAACCTAAATGATAATGTTTGGGGATATTCTTTCACTCCTTTATCTCCAAATACCACAACCACTATTTCTCAAACAACTACTTTGAATCAAACAACTGTTGTTATTGGTGGAAATTTGCAAATAACAGAATCTCTCACTTTGAATCAATCAACAATAACTATTCAAGGAAATTTTAATCAATCATCCAATACAACCATTGTTATTGTTTTAAATAATGATTCAAACAAAAATGGTAATTTTTAAATGTTTATTTCCTTTCTGTTTAATTTTTTAATATATTAATTCATACATTAAAAAATATGATAGCTGCATTAAATGTTTCAGGATGTGTTATATTGAGTGGAAATATAAGTTTGATTTTAGATCAAAAACCACAAGAAGGAAATACAAATGTTTCATTGATAAATTATAATTGTACTCAACAATTAAACTTTACAAACAATCAATTTAATGTGAAACCAACTTACAAAAACAATAAATGTGACAAAATTGGAAACACAATAAATAATCAACAAAATACTCTTTCTGTTTCAATTTCATCAACTTTGGGTTCAAATTGTAAAGGTAATCATTCAAAACATCTATTCAAAATTTAATTCAATATCTTTTTTCTTTTCATAAAAAGGACTTTCAACAGGAGCAATTATTGGAATTATTGTAGGAGCGGTTGGAGGAGCATTACTCATCATTATCGTTTCTTCTATTATATTTTGGAAAACCCGAAAAAATACTCAGAAATCTTTAAAGAGAGTTGATTCTGAATTACAAAACAAATGATTGGTCGATTTTAATGATCTTGTTTTTTTTTTTTGTTCCCAAGATAATAAAAGTTTATACTTCAACATAAAAAATAAAAATAAAAAAAAAAAACTCTTTTATGTCAACAATTTCTAGAACTACCACTATGTTCACAACCTTTTTTTTCTTTTCCATTTTTCTCTCCTTTTCTAAACTCCAAGTTGTATCCATCAAAAATTGCACAGATTTGCAATCAATACAATTCACATCCATGAATTTTGAACTTTCCAATAACATTGATTGTTCATTGTTTCCAAACTTTGTTCCTATTCCAAGCTTTAACGGTAAAATTAAATTTAATTATAAATTTAAGAATTGAATTTTTTACAAAACGAAAAATTCTAAACTATATTTATTATGAATTGATATTAATCAGGATCAACACTTGAAGGACATGGATATTATATTGCAAGTAAAAAAAAATATTTGATTAAAAAAAAAAATAATATTTGTATCCATTATCTTTATCTTTTTCTTTAAATTAATATTATAGATTTGAATATTAGCAGCTTTGTTGATTATACTGGATTATTTTCAAATGGATATAATATAACAGTGAGAAATTTATTTCTGGTGAATATGACGGTTGCATCAAATGGATCTTACATAGGAGCATTATTCGGGGAATGCATCAATTGTACGTTGAGCGATATTGTGGTGAATGCAACTTCTTCTCTTCCCAGCAAGATAATTGGATCAAATCCAGATGGATCCTTAATGAATTTAGGGGGATTGGTTGGGAAAGTTATCTATTCCACCATATCAAATTCAATAGTACAAAATACCATTGTCGATGGAGATTTATACACCAGTATGATCAATTTCATCATTTTTTTTCAACAATTTTTAATAAAGTTTCAAATTTTTCAAAATAAATATAGATGTTGGAGGAATTTTTGGGTAAGATTCTTCAATCAAAGATTTTTCAATCATCATCATTTATATCTAAGAAATGTTGAATCATGCACAATATCATTTTGTGAGAATTTGGGAATTTCATCAAACGCCGACCAAACAATCGTTAAAGGATGTGGATCTTCGGGTAAAAAAAAATTTTTCAATTTTCAAATAAAAAATAAAAATGAAATATAGAAAATGAAAAATTACAAAAGTCAAAATAAAATCAATTAAAAAAAATATGGAAAAAAAAAATAAAATTAAAAAATCAACTTCCATAAAAATTAGGTGGTTTAGCTGGAGTAGTTTTGGCATCAAACATTACAGGATGTGGTGTAAGCAGTGGAATGATATCCATCTCTAAAGATTTTGGAGGTGGACTATTTGGGACAGTGACCGATAGCACCGTATATTTTTTTGCTTTTTAATTCATTTTTAATTTTAATTTTTAATTTAAATTTTTAATTTAATTTTATTTACAATAGATTTCCCAATGTTACGTTAATTCTTCTGTTCAAGTTTTAGCTACAAATTCTTCATGTGCAACAGGAGGGTTGGTGGGTTTGCCAAAAAATTACAAAATAAAACCAAAATAAATAAAAAATAAAATAAAAGAAAAGAAAAGAAAAAATAATTTTAATATTAAATTAAAAAATTACAAAATAAAATCAAAATAAATAAATTTATTGAAAAATGACAGGAGGAATAACCGATCTTTTTCTTAACTATTCTCTGGTTTCTAATTCCTATTCTAAAGCTAATACTGTGATTGGAGGAAGTAATGTTGGTGGATTTATCGTAATCAAAATTTTTTTAAATATTATTATCAATCCACATCTAAAAATTTTAGGGATTCATTTTCGCTTTTAAAAATGTAACCATCAATAATTGTTATTCTTCTGGGAATGTTTCAGGAACTTTGAGCAATAATGTCGGAGGTTTATCAAATAATCTAAAATCTAGAACTTTAACATTTTTTTATTTTTTTAATTTTTAGTTATAATTTTTTATTTTTTATTTTTTATTTTTTATTTTTTATTTTTTATTTTTTATTTTTTATTTTTTATTTTTTTAATTTTAGGATTGAGGTTCTACTCTAATTTCATATTTGCTTTTTTTTATCTTTTGTCTCATTCTCTCATCCTCACTTTCTTTTTTGTTGTCACCGAAGTGGCCTGCGACACTACAGCAGAAAAATTGATTGGAATCATTTTTGTGGCTCAATTTAATGGTTATTTATTTCCCTTCTTTAAAATTTCATTTAAAACTAAATCTTTTTTTTTTTTTAAATAAAATACAGAGTATAAAAGAACGGGTAGGATATTTATCAAATCTCATTCTCTTTAGTGTTCTTTTTAAATATTTTCTTTAGTTTCTTCTATAAATTCAAAAGATGATAAAAAGCTTTATGCTTCTGTGGATCAAGACGTAAATGACAGGTTTCCTTTATTCTCCTTCTCTTCATTTTTTTTTTTTTATAATTCTTTTTTTTTGAAATAAATCAGGGCTCAAAACATTGCACTCATGTTTATCAGTAATTTTTATTTTTTATTTTTTTATTTATTTATTTTTAATTATATATTTAATAGTTCTCACTTATTATTTAAATTCCCAAAATGATAATTCTCAAATGATGCAAAGTTTGTTAATAATTCTTATTTCCAAAACTTTTGTTCACAATGTAAAAAAAAAATTCTTTTTGGATTTTTTAAATTCTAACAATACAAACCCTTTTTAATTTTGATTTTTTTTTTTAGCTTAAAAATGTTGTGGTTTGTATTTTGAGTGGAAGAAGACCTGAAGTTTTTCAAAATGCTTTAAAGAGATGGTAAAAAAGAAATTTATTTTAATTAGATAAATTTGAAGATTTAAATATAATTTATTTGAAATTTAAAATATAATATATTTTTTTTTGTAAATAAAAAATCTTTGTTTCACCTCCCTTTCTTTTGTTAGGCATATTTATGATTCAATCAAAAAATCTAAATCTATTTTGAGCAATAGACTTACTGTACCTGCTTCTAAACTGTTTTTCTTGTGTGAACCTTATGTAGTGATCATTTATAACATTTTCTTTCAGATGGGAAATAAGATTGGCTACATGGGCTTGTTTAAAAAATTATGTGTTATCATTCCTTTACTGTTTTTGTTCAAAATTGTTAATCATGCCATCCTTAAAAGAAGAGCAAAAAATTTTACAAACAACTTGAAAACAAATTAAATATTGAAAAAAAGATTATTTTTTTGAAAGCATCAGAATTAATTTTATTTTATTTATTTTGATGAAAAATATTAAAAAAAATTGTCCTCAGAAGATATGTTCTTATATAAAATATTCATATCTGACCCTAAAAGTACAGAGAAACGGTATAAAGACGTATGGGAATTTATATTGAAGATAAATTTGGAATCTATGAAGGATAATGAGATCTTATACGATAGTCTTGCCAAAAATGGGATCATCTCAATGAACCACGTCAGATTATTGGATTCAAAGACTATCTCCCAAATCCCCGTAAATGAGAATATTCGCAAGAAATTTCTTATGCAAATAATTTTGTTGAATAATGAAGATGAATATACATTACCAATCAGCAAGATGAGTCCAAAGGAATCACCTATGAAAAAATATCATCAAAAAGTAAAAATTATTAATATTTTTTTTATTTTTTATTTTAAATACTAAATTAAATAATCAAAGACAATGATTGATATTACAACACCAATCTATTATAACAAATTTTCCAAAATAAGCCTTCCTAATATTGGTAAATTATTTTTTAATAATAAAAAGTTAAAAAAAAAAATGAAAAGAAAATGTCAAAAATTTAGATCTTTCATTTGGAAGACAACTCTCTTTTGAAAATATTTTAAATGATGAAAAAATGCTTCTGAACAAGATTAGGAATCTCTTTGAA
>JAMYWO010000059.1:74010-108735 GCA_024220525.1 Cochliopodium minus | reverse complement strand
AAAATAAAAAATAAAAAATAAAAAATAAAAAATAAAAAATAAAAAATAAAAAATAAAAAATAAAAAATAAAAATGTTAAAATAAAATTCCCAAAATAAATTTTTATAAAAAAATAAAAACATAAAAAATAAAAAATAAAAAATAAAAAATAAAAACTTATAAATATAAAAATAAGAAATATAAAATTAAAAAAATTAAAAATAAAAATGAAATAAAATAAAAATAATAATAAAAATGAAATAAGTAAATAATAAAAAATAAAAGTAAAAAATAATGAAAAATAAAAAATAAAATAAAGAAAAATAAAAAAATAAAAAAATAAAAAATAAAAAATAAAAAATAAAATTGTGATTAAATTTTTTTTAGGATTTAGTATGTAACTTGTGTACAACTACAGCTATAAATTACGATACAGATCCCGTTTACATATCTAGAACTAGACCTCTCATGTATATTTGTGCAGCTATCCTCCCTTTTGCGTACATAATTGGTAAAAAAACAAAATAGAAAATAAAATAAAAATAAAATAAAACAAAAAATAAAAAAAAATAAAAATAAAATAAAAAATAAAATAAAAAATAAAATAGAATAAAAAATAAAAAAAAATAAAAAAATTAAATAATAATTAAATTTTAGGATTAATATTCACATTGAAAACACATTCACATATTTATGATTTGAAATTTGATACCAAATTTGATGCAAAAACTGGAAAGAAACCAAAAGGTGAAAAAGAAGAAGAAGATGAACATGAAGGACATGGAGGACACGATGCTCCAGTAAAAATAAAAATAAAAAAACAAAAACAAAAAAATAAAAAATTAAAAGAAATATTATAAAAATAAATAATAAAATATAAAAATAAAGAATTAATAAATTTAAAATAATTTTTTTTTATTAGGAGTGGGGAGTTCCACTTTGTTTGACCATCTTAGTTGTCGCAACTGCTCTGTTTGGTAAATGAAAAATTAGATTTTATATTTGATACTAAAATAAAATAATAATTTTTTAAAGCAATGATAGCAGAAGCAATTACAGGGTAAAAACTAAATTAATGGAAAATGAATTCAGGACTGAATTTAATTATTTTGTTTATTTAATTATTTTATTTATTATTTCATTTAGTCTAATTTATTTAATTTCTCAATTAAATTATTTAATAGAGTAATCCAACCTGCAACAGAATCAATAGGTCTTTCACAAACATTTACAGGAGTTACTTTTCTTGCCATTATTCCAAGTACATCAGAATTCGTCAACGCAGTTCTCTTTGCTTTGAAAAACAACATCCAACTTTCTGTTGAAATAGGTTACTCCATCACATGTCAAATCACATTGATTCAAATCCCTGTTGTGGTTGCTTTTAGTGCAATTATCAACCACGCAAAGTCAGAACACAGTTTCGTTATGATTTTTCCTACTTTGGAAGTCTTTTTAGTCATTTTTGCAGTTATCATCTTGAATTATCTTTCTATTGATGGACGTGCCAACTATTTCCACGGTTCAGTACTTTTGATAGTCTACATTCTCATGATTGTTACTTTTTATTTCGTTCCAGACTCTGCCAACACTCTTTCTGGTGCTAATCGTGCAATAAATGGGGTTATTGCTTCTTCTATTTCTTCTGCACTAAAATAGCTTTTTATTTCGATAAAATAAAGCCAAAACAATTATTTTTTTATTATTTTTTCTTAAGAAAAAAAAAAAGTTTTATTAAAATTAAAATTAAAATATATTATTTTTTAATTTCTTCCCAATAAGATTGGTTTGAAGGATTGAACATGATGCTCTTTTGAAAGTTCAATTTGGAAAGTTCCTTCTCTTTATTGTTTTGGTAAATCTTCCCCAAACAAAAATAAACATCCGAGAAAGTAGATCCAACAAGAGTCTGTCTCTCCTTTATCAATTCTTTTTCTTCATTTTCAAAATCTTTCATCCCATTGTAAACTCCTTTAAAAAAAAAATTAAAAATAAAAAATAAAAAATAAAAAATAAAAAATTAAAAAAAAAAATTTTTTTTGTACTTGAAAGGTAATAGGAGAGAAGAGGATGGGAGGGATTTACAGAATGAGCTTTTTTGAGTTTGTACTCAGCCTGCTTCCAATTTGACAAACGAATCAAACAAAGAGACTGCAAAAAAAACAAAGAAGAAGAAAAAGTAGATTTGGACTTGCCACAATCAATGAGAAGCTTCAAACTACCATCAAAATCTTGCAAACGGTAAAGAACAAAGGACAAGCGAACTGAAATCTCGATTTTTTTGTTAAGATCATTACCAAAAAAATTCTCCGCTAATAAATTTTGATAAGTTGTCTTTGATTCTTGAAGCTGATCTGTTTTGAAAAAAAGGTTTCCCAAGTCGATCCATGCTATGTAATTTTTGGGGTGGAGGGAGGTGCTTTTTTGGAGAGTCAGGATCGCTTGTTTGTGTTCTTTCTTTGCGGAGAGGACTTTGGACTTTTGCCAGAGGTATTTGCTTTGCATCTCTTCGTTTTTGGTGTCTATTTTCTTCTCCAATATCTCAAGAAGTTCATTTGCTAATTTTTTTAAAAAAATTTTTAAAAAAAAAAAATTAAAATTTTGAAACTAAAAAAATCAAATAAAATAAAATTTGAAACTAAAAGAAAATTTTAAAAAAATTAAAAAAAATTTCAAAATAAAAATGATGAAAAATTGGGATTGAAATAAAAATTAAAATTAAATTTATTTTTACATTGATCATATTGAAAGAGGTGAAGGTGAGTATCAATGAGAGCACCATAGACAAAGAGGAGTATTTCATTGTTTTCAAGAAAGAAATTGTTTTGAAGGATGAGGTTGAGGATTTTCTGAGAAGCAATCCATGTTTCTGATTTGTTTTTGAGTTGCGCCAAGTTGTAAGAATAAAATGAGAAGAGTAGCCAAACATAGTTATCATCTGGCCTTTTTTTAAAAAAAAAATAAAAAATAAAAAAATTATTTGGTAAATTAAAAAATCCAACAATATTAATATAAAAGATAAGATAAATTTATTTTTAAAAAAAAAAAAATAAATAAAAAATAAAAAATAAAAAATAAATAAATTATAAATAAAAAAAATAAATAAATAAATTATAAATAAATAAATTATAAATAAAAAATAAAAAATAAAAAATAAAAAATAAAAAATAAAAATAAAAAATAATAATAAAAAATAAAAAATAAAAAATAAAAAATAAAACAAAAAAAATAAATTTAAATTTAAAAAATAAGATGAAGAAAATAAAAAATAAAAAATAAAAAATAAAAAATAATAATAAAATAATAAAATAATAAAATAACAATGAAAATAAAAATGAAAATAAAAAAATTTTAAAAAAAATTTAATTAAAAATAAAATAATAAATATGTAAAATATGATTAAAAATTAAATTAAAGATAAACAAAAAAATAATGAAATAAAATAGAAAAAATAATAAAAAATAAAAAATAAACAAAAATAATTTTGTTTAAACCCTTTCCAGTACGATAAATATCAGCAATGTGAAATAAGGAATCAGGATGACCAATTTTGCTTGCTTTTTCGAAATAATCGAGAGCTTTTTTGATGTCCACACTGATTCCCTCTGCCCCTTTCTCGTAGATGATCCCAAGGTTGTACATTGCGAGAGGAAACTGTGCTTGTGAAGCTTTCTCATATAATTCGATAGCTTTTTTGATATTTGGTTCTAAAAATAAAATAAAAAAAATAAAATAAAATAAAAAAATTTTAAATAAAAATAAAATAAAAAAATATTAATATTTAAATAAAATAAAATAAATAAAATAAAATATTAATATTTAAATAAACAATTTTTTTACCAACTCCCAATTCTCCTCTTTCGTAAACATATCCTAAATTCTTATAAATTTTTTTTTTTTTTTTGAAATTTTTGCGAATAAAACTATTTTTTTTTTTAATACGTTTATAGCGTTGATGTTTCCTAATTCTGCTGCACGAGTTTGAAGATCAAGTGAAGATTTGAGATCAATTTCTAACAAAAATAAAAAAAAAAAAAATTTAAAAATAAAATAAAAATAAATTAAAATTAAAAAAAATAATTAATAAAAAATGAAAATAATTAATGAAAAAATACCTATTCCTTCATCTCCATATCTATAAATAACTGCCAAATTATTCATAGCGTCTGTATTGTTATATTCAACTGCTTTTTTGTAGAACTCAACTGCTTTCTTTATATCCTTGATACCTATTGTAAAATTTGGAAATTTATTTTAAAAAATGGTAAAATAAATTAAGAAATCAAAAATTTTAAAAAATTAAAAATAATTTTAAAAAATAAAAAATAATTTTAAAAAATTAAAAATAATTAAAATTAAAAATAATTAAAAATCAAAATTTAAAAACAATTAAAAAATATAATTTTGATTGAAAAATATGATAAAAATAATAAATTACCAGATTTTCCAATGTGATAAAAATATCCAGCATAAAAATTTGCTTTTGGATGACCCAAAAGAGCGGCTTGGTTATAAAACTGAAAGGCTTTGTGATAGTCTTTTTCGACCTTAAATGCAGTGTCATAAGTGTTAGCATAGTTAAACCTTTTTAAAATAAAAAAATAAATATTTAAATAAAAAATATTTAAAAAAAAAATGTAAATAATACAATAAAAATATTGAAAAAAATTAAATCAAAATTAATACATAGCGTCTGTGTTTCCTAATTTTGCTGCTCTTTCAAATAAATCCAAAGCTTGTTTTACATCTTCTTTTGCACCATTAATTCCTTTTTTTTTAAAAAAAAAATTATAAATAAAAATTAAATATTAAAAAAAAAAATAAAAAAAAAATAAAAAAAAAATAAATAAAAAATAAATAAAAAAAAAATAAATAAAAAATAAAAAAATTGAAAATTTTTTTTTATCACCATTCATATAGATGATGGCGAGATTATTCATTGAAGGAGAGTGTTGGAGAGAAATTGCTTTGTTGTACATCTCTATGGCCTTCTCGATGTCCTGTTGTTCGAAGATGGAAGCCACTTGGAACATCGCCTCCACATCTCCCTTTTCAGTGGCTTGTTGGAAAAGTTCCACCGCTTTTTTAGTGTCTTTCAAAAAAATTATTATAAATTTAAAAAAATTAAATTAAAAATTAAATTAATTAATTAAAAAAATTTTTGTGAATTATTTTTGAAGATCTTTAAAAGTTTAAATTAACAATTTTTTTTTTTGTTCAAATCAATTTCGTTTTGATCATTTGTGAATGAAGGTTTTGAAAAGAAAATTTTTTATTTTTGATATTTTTATTAATATAGTGTTCAAGATCAATAGTTTAATTGAACAACCAAAATGGATTTCAATCAATAAAAACGATAAAAAAATGTTTGAAGTGAAGGAGAATGAAAATTCAAAAATGTCAGAAAAAAGAATAAAAGATTTATATAGGATATGAAAATTTTTTGTAAAGAATAATAGATTTATAAAAAAAAATTAAAAAATAAAATAAAAAATTAAATAATATAAAATGAAAATATAAATATAATCCAGAATCAAAAAGTATAATCCTCTATATTTGTTCCATTATTGTTAATTAGGTATGTTTTTTTGATTTCTTTTTTCTTTCTTTACCTACCAACACTCCATTCTTAGCCATGAAATTGACGAGAGATTTGTTGAGCCTCAATGCTTCCCTATAATATTCTGAAGCCTTATTGAGATCCTTTTTGACACCGAATCCCTGCTCATAATATCTTGCGAGAAAAAGATAAGAAAGGGAGACTATTGACTTGTCCATCGCTTCATCTTTTATTATTTCTCCAAACATTCTTGTGGAGGTTTTATTATCTGCCTCCCTTCCCCATCCGTAATGATATTTCATCGCTTCGGCAAATTTATTTTCTTCTGTGCATTTTTCCAAGCATATCTTTTGAGCTGCTTCTATATCTTCGATGCCATCTATTCCCAATATCAAATTGAATGCTTTTATTGAATTCTCATAATCTTCAAATGTCAATTTAAGTGAATTGTTGGGTGATACAAAGAATTATAATTATAATTTTACCTTCCTTCAATGATTTTGATTCTACTATTACATCTTTCAATGATATGAGTTTTGATTGAAAAATTTTTATTCATAAAATTTATTCAATTCTTTACATACCTATGTATTTGGATTGTTTGGTCGAATGATAATCTTGTTTAATTGAAATTGGAGATTTTATGTTGAATTTGGCTTTATTTGATAACAAATTTTTGGCAATGTTGAAAGATTTAGGAAGATTTGAGAAGAATCTTTTTGAAGGGAAATATTTGAGAATATTTGATTTTGATTTGAATATCTCTTTCATTTTTATTTTATTTTTTTATTTTTTATATTTTTTTTTTTTTAAATTCATCAATAGTTTTATCAATCAACTCGAAATATTCTCTTCCATATCTAGTTTGAATAATTAATCTTGAAGTATCACCCTCAGTATTTTCCAAATCGAAAAGTGCACCATTTGACAAACAAAAGACCAACAAAGGCTCAGGATTTGGGAAAGAACTATAATCCAAGTTGGAGAAAAATTGATGAAGACAAGTAGTCTCACCATATTTTTCGTTGATATCAAAACCTTTTTCTTCAACAAGATACTTGAAAATTTCATACTTGAAACCATAAAATTTGCAAGACAAAACAAGAAGAGATTCTCCGTATTCACTTTTGCTTTTGAGATCACACTTCTTTTCTTCAATGAGAAATTTTATGACATCTAGGTTTTTGCTTTTTTCGAGCGCTTTATGGAAAAGAATTTCCCCATTTTCATCTTCTCCCATAAAATCAATTTGATAGACATCAGCAAAATGTTTAACAACCTCAAGATTATCATTGAAAACAGATTTACAAATGGAATGTTTTTTGTTGTCTTCGTCATCAAATTCGGTTGAATCTATAAGGAGATTCATGATATCAAAATTGTTAGAATTTTGGAGAGCTAATTCGACAGGAAAAAGATCATCCCAGTCTCTCAAATTGACATCAGCTTTGTTTTCAATGAGAAAGTTGACAATTTCAAAGTTATGATACATCGAAGCAACATGTAAGCTGTTTTGCCCGAATTTATTTTCCAAGTTTATGTCGCATTTTTTCTCAACTAATTTCTTTACCACTTCAACTCCGTTTCTTTCGCTCAATATTGCTTGATTGACCAACCCGTCCCCATCCGGATCTTTAAAACTCATATCAAATTCTTTTTCATCCAAAAAGTAATTGACTATTTCTGTGTTTTTGTTGTATCTGATTGCAATTTGAAATGGAGTTTCTGAAAAAGATCCAATCAGATTGTAATCCAACTTTAGCTCATCAACCAAATACTTTATTACTTCCAAATTTTCGTTCTTTCTGCATGCAAACAACAAAATATTTTTATCCTCTTCTTTTATTTCTTCGGTTTTAAACTTTGAATAATTAATTAAATATTTTATTGTTTCTAGTTTGTTGCATCTCATAGAGAGGTGGAGAGGTGTTATTTGGAACCTGTTTCTAAGGTTGAGGTCGCACTTATTTTCCAAAAAAAAATTAATATCCTCCATCTTTGTTTCTTTTTCTTGTGAAAATAAATTATGAAGAGGTGTATTCAATGAATCTTCATCTGATTCAAATAATTAAAAAAAAAATTAAGAATGGAAGGAGGATAATAATTTTTACGGATTATATTGGATAGATCTTTTTTTTCCAAGGCTTCTTTTAAGATTAATTCTTCTCCAAAATCTAATTTTTTGAACAAATCATAGCTTGGATCAAAATAATTTTCAAGATCCCTTATCAAATTGAGTTTATCTTCCATGATTATCTTATATAAAAAAAAAAAGAGAAAGTTTCAAGAAATATATAAAAATGGATCAATTTTTTTTTAACTATTTTAATTTTTATTTTATCAAAATCAAAATCATAAAAAAAAAACTTGGATTAAGATTCTTAAATTGATTTTTTTTTTTATAATTATTGTTTCATAAATTACAATCCAACCAAGCCATGGACAAAAATTTGATGCAATTGATACAAACACCCTTGATGAAAAAAAAAGAGAGAGAAGACAGGAAAGAAAGGCGGTGCTTGGAAATGAGAAGAAGAAGAACAATCTGATCTGAAAGTTTTTTAGGATCTTCAAGAGGCCAAAACTTGTGATAATCAGTTGACCACATGACTTTTCCTGTCTAAAATTTTTTATTTTTTTATTATTTTTTTATTATTTTTTTATTATTTTTAAAATTTTTTTTTTTACTTTGAGAGAAATTTTTATGAAATCCATTGCATCATGATCTTTTCCAATTTTGAGATATTTATTCAGGTAGTGGACAGCCAACTCGTGGTTTTGCTTCAAACCGTATTGTTCATTAAAGTAAGAAAGACCAAGTTTATAACAAGATGATTTATCATCTTTAAATCAAAAAAAAAAATTTAAAAAATAATTATAAAATTTGAAAATAATTAAAATAATAAATAAATAAAAATGAAATTAAAATAATTGGTAATAACCTAAATCTGCTGCTTTTGTGAGATATTCCAATGATTTTTTTAAATTTTTTTCAATTTTTGATCCATTTTCGTATAAATAACTAATGAAATTAACATTATTTTGAAAGTTTTTTTGATTTTTTGATTTTAATCTTTTTACCTCTATAAATTTTTTTTAAAAAAAAATAAATTTAATTATAAATCAACTTGAATACATCTTAAATTACAAGTTTTGTTAAAGCTTCAGGGAGATTATTACTTGCTTTTTTATTTTTTTTTTAAAAAAAAAAGAGAAATAAAAAGTGAATTAAAATAAAAAGAGAAAGTAGAAAAGAAAACCAGCACTCTCGTAATGAGCAATAGCTTGAAAAATATTTTCTTCTACTCCATTCCCAAATTCATACATTGTTCCTAATAAAATGGAATAAAAAAAAAAGAATTAAAAAAAAAAAAATATTTAACTTACCAACCTTTGACAAAAAAAATGAAGAAATTTTTATTGGAATAAATTAATTAAATTAAATTATTTTTTTTTACATAATAAATAGCATCATAATCTCCTTTCTCTCCTGCCTTTTCAAAACAATGAATTGCCTTTCCATAATCTCTACAAAATCCATGTCCGTTCTCCAGCCTATAATTAAAATAAAATCGAATTTAATTAAAGATTTTTTTTTTTTTTTTTTTACATCACTCCAAGATTTAACATTGCTCCTTTAATAAAAAAAAATAAAATTTTTTTGAATTATTTTCATAAATTTTTTTATTTGGATTGAAAAAAATTTATTTTTTTTTCACCAACACTTCCCATTTTTAATCCTTCGAAATAAAGAACTTTTGCTTTATCAAAATCTTTATCCACTCCCTCTCCATTCTAAATAATCAAAAAATATCGATTAAAGATGAAAGAAAAAATAAAAAACAAGGAATTTTACATAATAAATACAACCCAAATTATTGAATGTCTTTATTTTTTTATTTTTAATCAAAAAAAAATAGAAAATTTTTTATTTTTACACCAAAATCAATATCATCAATTATTTTCTCATATATTATCTTTGCATTTTGAGGATCTATTAAAAAAGGGTTAGAAATTTAATTTTAAAGTTTTTTTTTTTTTTACTATCTTCGAACATTTGTTCTATGAATGCTATCATGAATTGAGCAAGAACATTATCTTTTCTATCTTTTTCAGAGTTTTTGGAAAGATGTTCTTCAAATACTTTTTTTGCATGTGATTTATCTTTAATGAATTAGGAAATCAAAATTAAATAATGAATATTTATAAACCTTTGAAAACACCCCATCCATAATAGTATTTTAATCCCAAAGCAACTATATTTTTTTTTTCATTATTCAAAAAATTGGTTTTAAAAAAATAAATTATACCCAGATTTCCCTGATCATAAGACAATTCACAATTTTTCATAGCTTCAAATTCATTTATAAATGTTCCTAATGGTTAATTAATTAATTTATATCTTGTTGAATGATATTTCTCAAATTCATTTACCAGATCCTGATATATACACTTTTATTTCATTCATTAGGATTGATATATTAGTATATATGAAAATTAATACTCACATCTTGATATGATTACTTGTGAGATAGGGCAATTTTCGGTTTTGGCTTTATGATAGAAGAATTTAAAATTTGCGGTTGGGAATTCAGAAGGGAATTCCAAATTATTTGCATAATTGATCAAATCATTAACTTCTTTAGGGTCAGTTAATTTATTCATTTCAATTTTTTTATAAATTTTTATTTATTTTATTTATTTTATTTATTTTATTTTTGGAGAGAATCAATTAAATTGATTGAATCCAATTTTATTGTTTTCGATAGAACTTACTTTATCAGATAGAGTATTTTTGAAGTTAAAATTGTTGTTTTCTATCAATGAGGCAACTTGAAGATCTGCCAATAAAAGGAGTATTTTGTTGAGAACAGGTTTGGGTATCTTTAAAACACGATTTTTAAGAGAAATATGGTTATTAATCAAAAAAAAGGTTTTGACTTTTTGTTGAAAAATAGGAGGGTACAAGTGAAACTTTTCAGTGTTCCAATAACTATTCTTTTCTATCAACTTTTGTATGATAATATCTTTTTTTCCGAGCTTTTTTTTTTTATTTTTTTTTTTGAAGAGAAATTGAGGAAAATACGTTTTGTGTGCCAACAAAAGATAAATCAAATCTTCAAAATTATCTAAACAAAAAAGAAAAATTAAATTAAAAAGAATATTTAAAATTTTGGAATTAAAATCTTAAATTTATGATGTGATCTTTACCATAATCTAATCTAAGAGCAATCATCATTATACTAGAATTTTGGACCAAAAAATTAGGATTAGAATTTTCCAACACTACACGAATGAAATCAATAGACTTTTTAAAGAAAATAGAAAAGGCCAGGTATTCGGAATAAACAAAACCATTATTAGATATTGAATTTTCAGTGACAAATTTTAAAATGTCAATTTTATCATCTTTTCGATTAATCAATATCTCAACAGCTGAAACGTTGTGAGAATTGAGATTGTTGAAAGAGGCTTTTTGCTCCAACAAAAATTTGATTCTTTCAAAAGAGGGTTCGGGAATCAACAATTCTATGCAAAGAGGAGTCCTGCCATACTGATCAAACTGATTTACATTTAATTTTAAGTCCAGAAAAAATCTAAAAAGAAAAATTAATTAAAAATAAAAAAAAATAAAAATAAAAAAAAACAAAACAATACAAAATAAAAAATAAATTAAAAAATAATGATAATTGATTTTGTTTTTTTTACTTTAAAATTTCGACTGATTTGTTGCATGATATGAAATGGTGAAAGAAAATTTTGTCAAAACTGACTCCATAATAGTGAAACAACTTGTAAAGTTGAAGATCATTGTGATACAGAAATAGTGGGTGGAGTAAATTGTCCTCGATGGTGAATCCCTTCTCAAAAACAAATTTGTAGATCTCCAAGTTCTTTACTCCTCTATTCAACATGTCTCCAACTAAAGATTTACTTTTATCTTTGGCAATTATAGTTTTGGATATTAAATTGAGAATATTCAAAGAAATATTGGGATTAGTGGCTGAAAAATGGAGGGCATTGTTGTTTTTGTTCGAAACGTTTGATTTTTTTTCTATCAAAAAATTGACAATCTCTTCTTTTATGTCCTGTTGTGTTTTGAGGTATTTCACCAGAAAAGAATTTCCTGATTCTTCACATTTTGCAAGTTCAATATCTTTTAATACTGACCTAATTTCTTCGATATCATTCCTTTCAAACAACCCTTTATAAAAATATTAATCAAAAAAAAAAATTTTTTTAATAATAAAAATGTTTTTAAAATTTTTGAAAAAAAAATATTTTACCACTAAACCCTCTTTTGATAATTTTAACACCAAATTTCTCATAAATTTCATTTTGGTCTTTTGATTTACCAGTGTAAGGTAAAAGTCCCTTATAATTCAAAATATTGGGATTTGCTTTGTTCTCAAGAAAAAACCAAGTAGTAAAGTTTGAATTAGAAATATGTAAAGCAGTGTTTCCATCAATATCTTGAGAGTCAATATCAATTTTGGATTCAATCATTAAAGTTACCAAACTTTTATTTACATCCACTCCACTTGATTTGAGAAGAACTTGCAAAATATTTTCTTTACTAGAGTTTTTCTGATTAATTTTCGCTCCATTTTCAATCAAATATTTCAAAATTTCATAATGTTTTTTCAATTTTTTGTTTTCAATGAGAGAGTGGAGATAAGGAGTTGTGTTTTGTTTTTTAGGATCAATCTTTTTTTCAAACAAATAAGAGATCATTCCAAAAGAAACGTTTCCATTTTGAAAAGCACAGTTCAAAGTGGAATTGTTTTCAATAATAATGTTGATGTTTGCGTTATTTTCAACCAAAAGTTTGATCACATTCAATTCAACAGAACCTGCTGAAAGATATTCAAGGAAGAAGGTGGTGTTCTCAAAGACAATATTTTGATCAAATCCATTTTCCAAAAGAAGTTTGATTACAGGATACTTCATCAAATCTGATCTGGAAATAAATTGAAAAGGATTGAACTTTAAGTTTGGCTTTTCCTCAAGAAATATTTGGAGTAATCTACTGTTAATTTTTTCTTTGTTCTTCCCTTTAAGAATTTTTTCAACCACAGAAGATTTCACTTTAGCTTTATGTTCAATGAGAAGTTTTACATGTTCATTTGTGCAAAAAGAAGCGTAATAAAGAGGATAATTTCCTTTGAAACTTTTGGCATTAGGATTTGCTTTGTTTTCTAAAAGAAGAGAAAAAGACTTGAGAGAAAGGTTGTTGAGTTTGTTTTGGAGTAACTGGAAACGAAAATTGCTTGTGTCGCATTTGTTCTCAAAGAGTAATTTGAGGAAATCATAATTATTGTTTTTCAAAGCATAAAATAAAGGAGATTTAGAAGAGTTGACGATATTTGGAGAAGCATTGTTTTCGAGAAGAATCTTTAAAACTTCAAAATCTATTTTATTTCTCTTCAGATATATGTTAAGAGAATTTTCGTGTCTATCGTTGCAAACATTAAGATTTGCTTTCTTTTCAAGAAAGAGTTTTAAGATGTCTATCTTAAAATTTTCATTTTTCAAGTAAGAGAGGAACAAAGTCTCTTTGTTTTCCGAATACTTGTTTATAACATTATTGCAGTTGGATAAAAGAGAGCCGATAACTTCGATGGAGGGATTGTTTTTGAGGGAAAAAGTGAGAGGAGATTCACCCATGCTATTGATTAAATTTGCGTCTGCTTTTTTAAGCAACATGTGATCAATAAATTTACTTGAAGAAGAAATTTTTCTGCACCAAAGATGTAGAGGAGTTTCTTTATCAAAATTGGTTAAATTGAGATCTTGGTTGTCAATAAAGTAGCTTATATACCCTTCTTTTTCTATTTTGTTGAAGAATAGGTAGTGGAGAGGAGAACTCTGGAAAGGCAAAATCGCGCCTTTTTTGTAAAGTAAGTCGATTGTACGCAAAGAAAAGTTTTTGTCAATTGCTCCTTTCAATGGGTAAAGGTTTGTCACATCAGCTTTGTGTTCAATTAATATTTCTAAAATTTACAAATAAAAAAATAAAAAAATAAAAAATTGATTAAAGAAAAGTAAATATTAAATAAATTTTGTATTGGGTACCTATTACGTCCTCTCTGTTAATTTCTATTGCAAAATTTAACATATTTTTAACATCTATCATTATGTTTGGGTTTGCTTTTTTAAAAAGAAGAAGAGATATTGTTTCAAGTTTACAGTTATGTAAAAGAGAGTAATAGAGAAGGGTGTCTCCTTTTTCGGTGCAAATGTCTATTTTGTACATTTTGTCCAAAAGAACTCCAAATCTAGATTCGTTAGTCTTATTATTGATTATCATTTCTTTCAGTTCTGTATAAACAACAAAGGGATCTTCAAAAGAAATTGATAAGTTTTGTTTTTTGGGAGTCTTTTTCTTGGTGGGAGTGTCTTTCGATGGAGAACCAAAAACAAAAACACTCGTATTACTTTCTTCTTTATTTTTTGTATTGTTCACATCAGAAGTTATTTCAAAAGGATTAATAATGTTCTCGAATGGATTGATTGTATTTTGTGAGAAATCGAAATTAAAATCGAAATTAGATGATTTCCTATTGATTTTATTGTTATTTATGGTATTGAATAATGTTTCTTCATTCTTTGTTGAAATTTGATTTGAGGATGAGAATAAATCCTCATCTGAAGAATTCTCTTCCTCTATTTCCTTATTTTTGTTTATATTTTTGGTATTATTCGATGATTTTCTAAATACAAACATCTTTTTATTTTGGGTCATTGGATTATTCTTATCTTCATTTTTTATTGGAGAAAAGCTTAAAAGAGAATCAAAATTTGTTAGAATATTCTGATTATTTGAATTATAATCCTCCCATCTATATTCATCCAATGATTTTGCACTATATTGATCATCCACTGTGAATGTTTCATAATAATTTGAATTTAAATATAGGGGTTCGAAATTAAGATATAAAGTCCCTTTAATCCAAAAATTATTGTCAAAGATGTTTTCTTTCATTTTTTTTTTTAATTTCTTTAAACAGAGAAAATATTTTGTTCAGTTTTCTCGTTGATGAAACTAATTTGAATTTTGATTTGATAATTTATATCATCAAAAGAATTGAAATTTTGATTGAAGAAAAATAATTAAAAAAAAAAATGATTCAGGAAGGTAACAAACTATTAAATATTCATATTCAAAGATTAACCAAGTTAATGAATCAAATTTAACTTTTAGGAATTGATGTGAATCCAAAAAAAGAAAATATCCTCCATTATTATCACAATTATGTTGAATCATTTTCAAATATACAAACATCATCACAATTCGAGATCTATATGTAACCCAAATCTATTTTTGATTGGATAATTTTAAAAGATATAATTTATTATTCAAACAGAAGAAAAAGTAAAAGATTTCAAACAGAAGAGAAAGATGATACAACGATATTAAGAAGAGATCATTATCCTTCTTTGGATTTTAATTGCTTACACTTTAATCATTGTCCATTTACAAAAAGATTGGAAAAAAATAATCTTCAAAATAAGAAAATAGAAGAGTATCTAGATGAAATGTTTGTATCCAAGACAAAAGGTAAAAAAATAAAAATTTTTTTTTGAAAGGAACAAAAATATTTCGAATATAACGATATATATCCCTTTTTAAATCAAGAATACAAATGAAAATGGGACCCAATTTTAATGATACTTTACAAAAACAATTATATATTAGGATATCTTCAATGGATAGATAATTTCTTGCTTACATATCCATCCTTCATCAGTTCCAATGATCTATTGAACACAATAATCTCGAAATATGATAAAAAGGTGAAAGAAGAGGAAAAAAAGAGATACAAACAGTCGATATCATTCTTCCTGTACAGATGGATATCAACCCAAGAAGATTTTGATTACGACAGAAAGCTCAAAAAAAGATTGGGAGAGTTCCTAAAGAAGATAGATCACTTTGAATCACATTTTGAAAAGATGATTTACAAGGACATAGAATCCATCTTGTCCAACAAAAATATAATCAAGAGAAAAGAAAACGCAGATCTCTTCATGGACGAGCACAACGTCACAGATTTCAACGTGATGGTCAACAGAGAAAAAAGCTCTCACTTGTCCACTTTTCCAATAGAAGAAGTGGCAAAGACAATTACTATAATTGAACAAAAAATAATATCAAGTCTAACTACAAGGTAAAAAAAAAAATTATCAATTTTTATTTTTTAAATTTTTTTATTTCATTCAAAGTTTAGTTTCAATCATTTTTTTTTATTTTTATTTTGATATTTATTTTGAATTAAATCTTTTTTTTTTGAAAGACAACTTTTAGCGAGGTCTTGGAATATCGAAAATAGCAACATATCTTGTAATAATATTTCTCGTTACTATATTTGGTTCTCTAATGTGGTGAATTGGATATCCAGCGAGATTGTCTCCACGAAGACAATAGAAAATCGCGCTTTATTAATTATTTGGTTGATTAAATTGGCATATGTAAAAACAATTTCATTTTTATTTTATTTTAATTTTATTTTGTTTCAATTTTAATTTTTATATTTCAAATTATTTTCATTTTTTAAAGGAATTTTTGAAGTTGGGGAATTTCAATGGGGTTAAAGAAGTTTTAGATGGTCTTCAAGGTGAAGCAATTCTTTCTTTGGAAAAAACTTGGGACGTAAAAAAAAAACAATATCATTAAAAAACATAAAAATAAAAACAAAAATAATAAAAATAGTAAATAAAAAAATAATTAAAACATAAATAAAACAATCAAAAAAAACAATAAAAAAAAAATTTCAAAAAATAAATATATGATAAATAAAAAAATAAATGAAAATAAATTAAAAAATAATTATTTTTTTTTTTAAAAGGATGTACCTGATAAATCTAAAACAAAACTTTCAAATTTGAATTACATAATGGATCACACTGAAGGGTATAAAAGATATTACCAGTCTATGAACTCTATTCTTGATTTCAAGCTTCCTTTCATAGGGAGTCTCATTTCTGATGTCACAGAAATAGATTTCAAGTCTCCTGATCTCATTTCTTCCTTCATGAATTTTTCAAAGTTTTGTGATATTGGTTGTGCGATAAGAGTTAACTTTGTAATAAAAATTTTTAAAAAATAAAAAAATAAAAAAAAACAAATAAAGATAAACAATTACTTAAAATTAGAAATTAAAATAAAATCTAATAAAATAAAATAAAATAAAATAAAATCTAGAATATAAATAGTCAAAATTAATTATATAAAACAAAACATAATAAATAATAAATAAAAAATAAAGAATAAAACTTAAAATAAAAAATAAAAAAATATTAAATGATGATATTTCTTAATAAAAATATAAAAATCAAAAAAAAAAAATTAAAATTTTTTTATAAAGGGATATGAGTTTAATAAACCTTTCAAAATGGATATTCCAAACAAGTTTAAGGAAATTGTAAAATATATTTTGTACGATTCCCCTCTTTTGCACGTTTTCCAGATCAGAGCTCTTTGTACCACTTTGGATACCCAAAAAGAAGAGACAGAAATTGTCTCCAATAATGAAAATCAGAGTATATTACAAAAACTAAAATCTAGGGTCCAAAAAACTATAACTGTAAAAAAAAAATAAAAAAATAAAAAAATTAATCTTATATTAAAATAAAAATAAAATTTCAAAATTTCAAAATAATAAAAATAAAATTAGTTAACAAAAAAATTAATCAATAAAAACAAAATAATTAACAAAAAAAAAATAATCATTAAAATAAAATAAAATATTAAATAAAAAATATAATTAGGAAAATTCTTTCATTGTGTTCACAGCCAATATGCCGTAAGAAAAACTTTACTTTAAAAAAAATGATTAATAAAAAAATAATAAAAATAATAAAAAAAATTTTTTTAGATCACCTCCACTTGCATTAATATCGAGTTTGATAGCTTACAGATTAAACGCACAAATCAAAAAAATGAGATTAAAAATAGAAAAAGATTTCACCGATTTGGAGTTTGACAAGGAGGAATGGAAACTCATTTTCAACAAAATGCCCCAGAAGTTTCCAAAGAAGGCTGTCCTTTTCAAGCAAGGGGATCCTGTGAATTGTTTTTGTAGGTTGGAGTCTGGTTCTGTTGTTCTCAAACAAAAAAACAAAAAGCAACTCGTAAAAAAAAAAATAATTAAAATTTTATTTAAAATTAAAACTAAATGATATTGATTTTAATTTAATATTTTTATTTTATTTTTATTATAACATTTTTCTTATTGAGTTTTTTTATTTTTATTTTTTTTTAATCCAATTTTTAATTAAATTTTTTATTTTAATTTTATTTTAATTCAATTTTAATGAAATTTTTTATTTTTATTTTTATTGTTTTAATTTTAATTTTATTTATTCTTATTTCATTTTTAATTTTAATTTTTTAAATTTAATTTTTTTATTAATAATTCATTTTATTCTCATTTTATTTTTTAAAAAAATACTAGATTTCGTTGGAAATTACAAAACTGTCTGCGCCAGACTTAATAGGAACACTGTGCATCTTCCCGACATTGAACCCAGAATACCCAGTGACGATCTACGCAGACGGAACCTGCACAGCGACGATCATAAAGAACACAGATCTGCAAAAGACCCTCGTAGAAAACCCCAAGATCGCCTCCATTTTTTACCGTTATCTCATCATCCAATTGTCCTACAAAATCAAAGTGAGGAATGGTTATTTGTTGCCCATTTATAACGAAAATGACGAGTTCAACAATGCCTCTCACAACAGTTCTTCCAACAACTTGTTGATTTTGAAGAACAGCACTGTCGATCTCAACAAGTTGAACACTAGCACTAACAACGTCAACCATCTTCATGAAGAAATTTCTACTGAAGACGAGAATTCAGTCAGGTTAACTTACTTTTCTAAATTTTAATTGATTTTTACTTAATATTTATTTTTTTTTCATTTTTTTTTTTTTTATATTTAAAATAAAAAAATATCGTTTTTAAAATTATCATTTTTTTTTTTTTTTTAATTCTATTCATTTTTCGATTTTACAAACATTATTTTTCAAATTTGTTTTTACTTCCCTTCAAATTTTGTTCATTTAAAATTTTTTTTAATTCTTTGTTTTTAATTTCGATTTTATAAACATTGTATTTTGATTTTTCATTAAAATTTTTTGTTTTTTATTTTCGATTTTGTAATTTTCAAAAAAAAAAAATTTATTTTTAATTACCTTTAAATTTTTTTAAATTTTGTTTATTTGATAATTATTTTTCAATTTTTAAATTTTAAATCTTTTTATTTTTTTTTTAAAAAAATAAAATGTAGCAGCGAACTTGGATTTAGTGACAGTAAAAAATTGGTGAAGAACATAAGTTACGATAACCTCTCTTTCGACTCCAACTTTGACTCCAACAACAAAAAAAGAATTTCGATGAGCCACTTGATGAATAACAGTGTGGGCGTCCCTTTTTCCAAATTGCTTAAAATTCTGGGAAACAATGTCGAACAAACTTTCTCCAATGTCTCTTCTCATTCTCAGCGTCTCATTCTGAAAGGAGATCTCCACACTTTCGAAAATGTACAAAAAAAAAATTATATTTTAATTTTTTTTTGATTTATTTTTAAATTTATTTATTTTTTCAATTTTTTAAAAAAATGAAGTTCATTATTTTTCAAGGTAAAAACTTTTTAATTTTTATCTTTTTAAAAATAAATCTAATATGGATTTATTCATATTAAATTATAAAAATCTATTTAAATTTATTTTATTTTTATTAAATTATTTTATTTATTTTTTGAAAAATTTTATTTAATTTTATTTAAATTTAAGATTAATTTTTTTCTAAAAAATCATTTTTTAAAAAGGAACATTGTTTGGGAACAATTTCTACGAACTTTTAAAATACAAAAACATAAAGTCATACGAAGTGATAAAGGAAGAAAAATGCGTTCTTTTCCAAGAAAACTCTATGAACTACCATTTCAAATTTCACTCAAAAGATATCGAGAGTTTCTCCAGTGTTTTACAGAAAAAAAGCAAACTTTTCAATCAAATTGAAGAAAAGAAAGAAAATTCACATGAGAAAAAAGAGAAGAAAAACTATCAGGATCTTTTTGACCATTCTCTTACTAAATCTGACTGGGTTCAACTGATGAATGGTAGAAAATTTTTATTTTATATTTTTTTATTTCTTATTTTTTTTATTTTTTTTTTTTAATTTTTCTTATTTTTTTTTATTTTTCAATTCTTTTATTTTTTATTTTTTATTTTTTTTTTTTATTTTATTGTTGATGATTTTTTATTCTTTATTTTTTTAATTTTCAATTTTTTTTATTTTTTTTCATTTTATTTTTTATTATTCATATTTTCATTTTAAAAATTTTTTAATTTAATCTACCTACTTTGAAGGTTCAAGAATAATGAAATTCAAAAAAGGAGAAATAATTGCAAAACAAGGCACAATAGATCACAATTTCTATTTTCTTCAAAAAGGAACAATAGCTGTCTCTTTCGAACATGAATCACAGAAAAAGAAAGACAAAAAAAAATCCAAGAAAAACAAAAAGAAAAAAAACGTTCCCAAATTTTACAGAAAAGACAAAAGTGAAGTGGGTGTCATCAAGGAAGGAGAAACGTTTGGAGAAACTAATTTTTTGATAAATCCAATAAACGTTGCCAATTTAATTGCAAAAACTGATGTAGTTTTAACAACAATAGAAGGTTTATATTTTTATTTTTTATTTTTTATTAATTTTTTCATTTAATTTTTTATTTTTTTAATTTGTTTGAAAAGGATTCTTTCTTGATGCTTTGATGAAAAATAATCCTTTGATGAGTATCAAGTATTTCCGGTTCATTGCTTTCAAATTGGCCGAAAAATACAGCATACTTGATCTCCAGGCTTTTTCTATCAATGCAGCAACATTGAAAATATCCAAAACACAAGAGATTGTCGAAAATTAAAACACAACATAAAAAACAAAAAACAAAAATAATAAAGATTTTTTTTAAATATGAATTTTTGGTTATTTTTAATTTAAATAAAATCTTGTTCATTCATTTTTCTTGCTTGATACGTTCTCCCAATACAATGAAATCAGGGATTTCAAATTTGTTTTCTCCTTTACGAAGTTTGAACCTCAAAATCTTTTTTTTTTCATTAATAAAAAATAAATTAAAATTAAAAAAAATAAATAAATAAAAAAAAATGAATAAAAAAAAAAAATAAAAAATTGGAATTAAAAAATAAATTAAAATTTTTTTACCTGGTTTCCATTCTCAGAGGTTTCCAATGTGAAATAATTGTTTTGATACTCGAAAAATGTAACCCTTTTACTTTGGGGAGTGGTATGGCAGTTAGTCTTGAGGGTGATGAACTCTCTGGCGTTGATGATGCGGGAATTGGTGATAGGGTTTCCAAACTCATCTGTTTTTTTGACATTGTAAAAGTAAACAAAAGATCCGTTTTGCCTTTTACAAAAAAATGTTAAGAATGGTAACAAAAAAATAAAAAATGATATTTTTTTCAAAAAAAAAAAAAGAAAAAAAAAAAAATATTAATAAAATAAAAAATGATTTTTTTTAAAAAAAAAAAGAAAAAAAATAAAAAAATATTAATAAAATTAAAAAATTCTTTTTATTTTACCCTCTTTTAATCAAAGAAGGGAACAAGTCAGGATTGTTTGATTGAAGCACAAACTCTTCTTCTTCAAAAGATTCGAGCCTTCCGCATTGGGAAGAGGAATTTTCGAGATTAACTGAAATCACATTGAAAACGTTCTCATTTTCTTCCAATTTAGGAAGTCCAACAGTTCCCCTTAAACTTTTGATCACTCTTTTAAAAAATAAAAAAAAATAAAAAAATAAACAAAAAAAAAAACAAAAAAAAAATGAAATTTTTACCTGTTTATTTTTTCAGTAAAATTTGTGGAATTATCAACAATGAAAAGATTTTTGTGTCCTATAAAATTAAATTTAATTAAAATATTTTATTTTTTTAATTTGTTGTTTTTATTTTATTTTTAAATTATTTAAAATTTTTATTTAATTAAATTTAAAGTTATTTAATTTCCATACCTATCCATGCATTGAGGGTCATCTTGTCGAGCATTCTGGCTTCCTCTGCAGTTTCCATTCTTGCACTGTTGTTTTGGGTGGTGTACCATTCCTCCGCACCTATTGCCGCAGTGACCTATAAAATAATAAACAAAAAATGAAAATAAAAAATATTAAAAAAAAATAAAAAAATAAAAAAATAATAAAAATAATAAAAATAATAAAAATAAAAAAAATAATAAAAATAATAAACTAAAAAAACTAAAAAATAAAAAAATAAATAAAAATAATAAAAATAATAAAAAAAATTAATCTTTAAAATAGACATGTCCAAATATTACAACTTTGTTAGCGGATATAAAATTTTTACTAACAAAATTTAAACTGTTGTAATATTTTTGGACATCCCTATCTTTAAAAATAAAAAATCAAAAAATTAAGTTGAAAATTACCAAATGTATAACTGCATCATATCTTCTGTCTCTCAAAGATACATTTGTTTGTTTGTTTTCTAAAGAAGTTTGGTTTATTTAAGGGAATCAATCAAAATAATAATAAAAAATTAAAATAAAATATGTAAATTACCTTCCAACAAAATTGACCAAATTTCAGAAGGAACTTGAAAGCAAAAAAAAAAAAAAATTTTATTTTTCAATTTTTAAATCTATTTTTTATTTATTTTTTATTATTTATTATTTATTCTTAATATTATTTTTATATTTAATACTAAACTATTTTTAATTTTTAATTTTTAATTTTTAATTTTTAATTTTTAATTTTTTTATTTTTTTATTTTTTATATTTATGATTTTTAATTTTTTTAATTTTTTTTATTATTTTTTAATTTTTATATCTTTTTATAATTTTTTAATATTTTTTTTACTGTAAGCATAAATGTCCATTACACCACGGTCCATTAGAATGACGCAGTCTTTTCCGGTGGACTTTGCGATGTCGTAGAAAGACTCTTCCATCATCATTTGTATCTTTAACACGTTGTCCTCAAAATGAATCAACTCTTGTTGTGATGTATTTCTTTTTAAAAAAGTAAAAATAAATAATAATGAAAAAAAAAAATTTAAAAACATTTTTAAATTTAATAAATAAAAAATATTAATAAAATTAAAAATAAAAACAAAAATAAAAACAAAAACAAATAAAAATGAAAAATAAAACAATAAAATAATAAAATAATAATAAATAACAAAATAATAAAATAATAATAAATAATATTAATAAAATAATAAAATAATAAAAAATAATAAAATAATGAAAATGAAATAAATTGATAAAATAATGTTAATAAAAAATTAATAAAAAAATGAAAAAAAAAAACATTTAATAATAAAAAAAATTGGTTGAACCTGTAGGTTGCTCCACCTGTCAACATGATGGTTGGTATCTCAGGTACGATGAAGACTTTAAAACCTTTGTTTTGGAAGAAAAGTTTAACACCAAAAATAAAAGAATGAAAGAAAGAAGAAAGAAAAATAATTTTTTTCTTTTTTACCTTGTGAGATCAATTGATCACTAAGCTTGGACATTGCGGTACCTATACAAAAAAATTTTTTAAACTTAATTAAAAAAAAAAAAATTTTTTTAATTTACTTTTTCCCGAACAAGGTCCTTTGTTTATAAATTGGATTAATTTTGATTCAATTATTTTTTTTAAAATTAAAATTAATTTAATCAATAAATATTAAATTTAAATTTATTTAAATTAATACCCCCAGTGAGAACAATCTAAATTTTGGAGAATAATAAAAATTTATTTGTTAGATAATCGTATTAAATAAAAATGATTATATTAAATATTTATATTCACATGAAATTTAAAATAAATATTTTTTTGGCCGTTAGAGATATGAAAATTTTAATTCTCCTTCAATCAATAATCCTTATCTTTTCTTTTTTTTACCCTATAGATTCTTGGTTCTTCTTTATTTTCTTCTTTCTTTTTCTCAATTTGTTTATCTTCTTTATCATTTTCTTTGGACTCTTCATTGTTGGCATATACAGTGACAATGGCCACAGTGAGCAAGCTTCCACCAATGAATAATCCCTTCATCAACAGATTATTGCCAATAAATTGTTGGCTGTATTTTTGGAGAAATCTATGTTTAGAGTTGAACAAATTGAATTGATTCTTGAATAAAGAACTCTTGTTAAATTTTGATTTGGTGATTAACTTTTTCAGCTTCATCTTTTTTTTCTTTATTTTTTATTTTTCCAATTCCAGGTTTAGTTTTCTTTGAATTAGTATTTATTAAACGGAAGGTTGAGGATGAACGATTTAAGAAGATAATCTGATACACTCACCCCAAAATTTTATTATTTCTTCATAACGAAATTAATAAATGATTGTTAATATTTGAATAAACCTTTTATAGTTGATCATCATCATTCTATCCTTCAATAATCTTTAAATAAATCCAATATATTCAATTAAAAAAAAAAATGTCACTTAAAATAATATCTTTTCTTTTTATTTTTATTTTAGGAACAGCTTTTTCAAATACATCAATTCAAACATATTCTATTCCTATCCGTATATTTGCTCCATCACTACGTAAAAACAATATCCTTGATTATCTCTAAAAAAATTTCGTTTTAAAACATCCCCATTCAAGATGATCTTTCAGATATCAGTGTATTGATCACTGATTCAAATGGTGATACTTCCAAAACACATGTTAGAAGTAATGGTCAATTTGTCCTTTATCATTTGAATGAAGGAGTATATAATTTGGAGATAATCAATACCAAATTGGAATTCCCAAATGTAAGTATCATAAAATAGAGGATATCCTTTAAAAAAAAACTATATTTGCTGAAATATCTGACAAAATATAAATACATATCAAACATAATCACGTGTTAACTTATTAAGAACTAGAATTATGGATAATGGTTACCATATTTGATTTTCATACAAATGATGAAAGCCAATTATCTAATATTTAATTGTGGAGATACGTAAAAATCTCAAATAAAGAATATCAATTATCCTATAATAGCTCACATATTAAATATAATTAAAAAAATGGAGCTGTGAGAAAATAAATAAAGCAAATTAATCAAAATAATAAGAGATTTCTTATAAATAATGACATGATACTAATATCAGCAAAAAAAAAAACAAAATTCAGATCAAATTGAATGTTGGAAAAGATACATACGTATTATTAAACAACGAGAAAAAATTGAAATCACCAATCGTAATAGATGCCATCAAAACCAAGAATATGTATTTACAAAGAGAACACATGGACTTGTTAGGAATCTTTCAGAGCCCCATGGTCCTCATCATGATCGGAGGTATCGCAGTGGTCTACTTTTTGAACAGCTCCATTGCTGGTATAGACGAAAACGAAATAAGAAATGCATTCATGAGTAATGATGACAAGAAAGAAAATTGAAAAAATAACTTTTATTAAAATAAAAATTTTTGTTTATTTATTAAAATATTTTTATCAAATATTTTTTTTAGTTTTTTTTTTTATTTAAATATTTTATTTTTAATGAGACTTGTGTATGTATCTCCAGTTTCCAAACAATTTTTTCTGATCTTCTAGACTGATTTGTTCAGGGAAGTGCTTTTCTCTCCAGGAGGCCTCATTGTCCAAAAACACTTTGAAGATTCCATCCACAGCCTCTCTATGATGTACATTGACAACATCAGTTAAAAGATGGAGTCCTTTCAAAAATACAAAAAAATAATAAAAAAATTAATTAGAAATAATAAATGAAATAAAAAAAAATTTTTAAAAAAAATATGATAGAAATAATAAATGAAATAATAAAGAAATATTTAACAAAAAAATATGATAAAAAATATTCATTACCAGGGTTTGTATTTACCTCTTTTTTTTTTTTATTAAAAAAAATATTTAAATATTTTAAATTATTAAAAAATTTAAATAAATATAACCTAATAAATAAGGATTAAAATTTTGATCGAGCATGATGTCAAGACCCAACAATTCAAAACTGTTTTTCCTGTGAAAAATTTTCTTCTCAGGCCAAGATTGACCAACCTTGACGGCAATGTCTTTGATCTTAGGAAAAACATGGTCATCCCAAAAGCTCAAATCTTTGCCATAAAAATGTTTTAAATATTTCTTCGTATTTTCAATGCTTAATTGGTTTTTAATTAATTTTGGAAGATTTTCTTCTTCAAAATCAATCGTTTTCTTTTTGTTGATGGAATCTGAAGGTTTGTACATTTTTTGGATTTGGTGATTTGTTAAATGAACGAAAAGATCGTTGAGATTTTCTGTGTCATATTCGACTGAACTGATTTTTTTTAAATAAAAAAAAATTCATAAAAAACTCCAAAAAAAAAAAAATTTCTTTTTTAAATTTCTTACCTGAACCTTAAAATTATTTTTTTTTTTGAAAAAATAATTTAATGTGGTTATCAAAAATAATTTTGAAATTTTTGAAACCTTAAATAACAGTCAGAATTTAAAAACACAACCAGAGGATCTAAACTTGCTATTAATACAAATCTTCATTTTTATTTTTTGAATTAATAATGAAAATTAAAAAAGAATAATAAAAAAGTATCATAAAAAAAATTTAATAAAAAATTTAAAATAAATTTAAAATAAAATTTAATAAAAAATTTAATAAAAAATACATAAAAATAAAAAAATAAAAAAACTAAAAATATGAAATAATTCATTTACATTCTGATATCAAATTTTCTTTTTAAAAGTAAGAGAGGGTTTTCGATGTATTTTTGAATCAAGAAAGAACTGTTTTCTTTTTTGACAATGTCAAAAGCATCTCCTACTTTATCGACAACCTGTATTCCCACTCCTAAATAATGTTACATCAGCGACTATTGGATTTATTTTTAATTGAAATTTTATTTTACCTCTTGTTCCCGATATAGGTTTCAAAATCCAAATATTTCTGAAAAAGATAACAAAAAATAAAAATAAGTAAATAAAAAAAAAATTTAAATAAAAAAATAAAAAAAAAACAAATAAATAAATAAATAATAATATAAAAAAAAAATAAAAAAATACAGAAATTAACTAAAAACAAAATAAAACAAAATAAAATAAAAATAAAAAATAAAATATAACAAAAAAAAAAAATAAAATGATAAAAAAATAAAAAAAAAATTGTATTACTTATTTCCGTCAATAGGTTGTTTAGGATGGATTTGAGGATTTTGACTGATATTATAGAAAGAGTTAAAGTTTTGATAAATGGGATCCAACTGTTCATCCGTCAAAATGTTGGTCTGATTGACAGAATTTCTTTCGAAATCTTTGATGAAAAGATCATTCTGACAAAACACCTTCTCATCCACTTTCTTTTCTTCTTTTTCTTCTTTGGAGCACAGATAGTATGCTCTCGGATAAAACTCTGCCACCCCAAAATTTTCCTGCTCTTTGTTTTTATTTTCCAAGTTGAAATGGAGTCCCCATTTTGTTCCTACTTGGTCCTTCAAATTAAAATTGAGGAAATGGAAAAAACAAGAATTAAATTTAATAAATTTTCTTTAAAAAATCTTCATTGGATAATTTTAATTTTTTTTTTTAAAAAAATTGTTTTGATAATTTTTTTTTTTTTCAAACTTTTAAATTTAAAAATATTTAACTTGATTCAAAGTGGTGGTCAAGCCCATTATGAAATCAATGTTTTATTTATTTTTTTTTGATTATTTTGATTAGTTTTCATATCAATTTGTTTTGAAATTATTATTAAAAAAATATTCTTTCAAATAAAAAATTAATAAAGATAAGATGGTTTCCCAATGAATTGATTGATGGGAATGGATTTTCCAAATATAATTCTTGTAAAAAAAGAAGATATTCCATAGATCAGTTGAAATTAAATGATACAAAATAGTTTTTTGTTTTATTTTACAAAATTAGCGAAATGATTGTAGATTTTTCTTTCATCCAACTGTTCCAATTCTTCTTTTGACCATCCCCATTTCAATTTGTAAACAGGGCTCCATGATTTCTTGTTCTCTATCCAATTTCTGGATAGCAATGCCTCTCTGATGGGTACATTTTTTGCAAATGCCGCTTCTATAGTGAATCTGTGCTTTGCATCACAAAAAGAGATGTAACATGAAATCAAATAAAGAAATATCATCAAAATGAATTTATTTGTGTTCATTTCTGGAGTAGATATTGAGTGAATATTCAAAAAATTTGAGTCTCTTTTTTAATAATGAAAACTAAAAAAGAATAAGTATAGGAAAAAGAAAAAAAGAAATTTTTTTTTAATTTTTGTGAGTATTATTTTATATTTGGGAGAAAATTGGAAAACAAAAAAAAAAATAGTTGTTCATTATATCTCAATTTGTTTGCTTATTTTGGAAATATAATCGACAAATTCATAAAATTTTTTTTGCTGGTTGTATTTGAAAAATATATTAAAGAGAATCCATTATTATTGAGCAATCAAAAAAAATGAGAGAAAACAAAGAAGAAACACCTAAAAATAATAAGGAAGAAACACCTACATTTGAAGAAGATTTCATTGTGATATCAGAATTTTCAGAAATAGTCGGGCCTATGGTCCTTGAAATTTTTCCACCTGATTCATCTGGGACCTTTGATTTGCAATCATTCGTTTTGAAGATACATACATCTGATCATCAAGCCAAAAGTTCATCTGCACTCTTTGGAGAAGATGCCCAAGTGGTAAGAAAAATTAAAAAAATAAATTTTATTTATTGAATGAGGAAGAAGATAATAAACATAACAATCATTATATCTCTAATATTTGAAAACGAATTCTAAACATGGATTAAATTTTTATAACTGAATAGAAAAATCATTGATAAATCTTTCATTCTCAATAATATTACTTCACCATATTTACCAAATATATAGATATTTATAATCTTTTCTAATTTTTTTTTCAATATAGGTGATGCATGAACCAGAGCAGGATGTATATTGTTATGTAATTTGGAATTATTTTTCATTTTTTCAAAAATATCATCAAATATTGTTTCATAAATAACAATATAACAATATATACTTTATAATTCGATTAAAGAGATGTATTATCTTGATGAGATGTTAATTTATAAATTTATAGGTCCATCACGTTACATTATTGGATTTGCAAGCAAGAGGATATGTCAGACCCCTTTGTATAACTTATCTAACGAAAGATTCCGAGAAGGTGATGAATAATTTCACCAAGATGCTCAAATGTTTCTCAAATGTCTCCCAAATCTTCAAAGCAGGGAATTATGGTTTGTTCAGAGAAGATTTATTGAAGAAGATTGCAGATATCACCTATACTCAAGAATTAACAAATAAAAATAAGTCATTCGATCATAATTCATTGGTAAATACATCTCATCAAACAAATATCAAATAAAATAATTAATTTTTCAGAGAAATAAAATCATATATTTAATTTATTGATATTAAAATTTTAATTTTATCATCACAGGATAAATCTATTTCATCTCAATTGATTGATCTTTCACAAATGCATGATAAATTATCACAACAAGCTCCATTAAGAAACAAATTGTAAACTTTATATTTTTTTGTTCTCAGAAAAATTAATAATCTTTTTTTTGAAAAAAAATTATTAATCTTTTTTTTGAAAAAAAAAAATTAAAGAAAAAGTATAGAAGAAGATCATATTGGAGAAATGGGAGAATATTTCAGGAATAAAAAACCAACTAGTGGAGAAAGCAACATTTTTTACACAGAGGAGGAATCCTCCGAAATGGACGAGAAAAACAAGAGTGTCGAAAATTTTGCGGAGAACAGCTTAGAAAGTCCTAACAACAGCAACAACAGCATCCATAACAACAGCAGTGATCGACATATCTCCAATGACAGTTTTGTCAATAATGAAACTCCAAGCAAAGAAAATGATCTCAATATAACAAGTACGGAGACAAACACAACTGATACTTCTGATAATAAGGAGAGTAATGAGGGAGAAGGATCTACTATTGCTACTAATACAACAGATACTCTTAATAATGCAACTACTTTGCCTGTTGATATTGGAGGAGATAATAATACCACTAAAGAAAACGAGATTAGCTTGGAAAATTTACAAGAACATTTCAAGGACAAACAGTAAATGATTTTTTTAAAAAAAAAGTTTTTTCTTTTTTTTTTTTTAGGAAATAAAAAATTTTATCAAATTTTCTTTCTTTTTTGTCAGTACTTCTGGCGGTAATCTCAGCAAAGAGGAGGACAAACATGAAGAGCCTGTTGATGATCAAAATCTAATAGAACAAATCACAAGAAGACTCGGAATACCATCTTATAAGCCAAAGATTGTCAAAACTGTAAAAATTCTATTATTTTTAAATTTTTTTTATTCTATCATTTTTTAAATATAATTTTTTATTGTTTTTTTTTTTCTTGATTTTTTTTTTATTGTTTTTTATTTAAATTTCAAATTATCAATTTTTAATTTTTAATTTTTTTTTGTTAGGTTAAACAAGTGGCAAGTTTGTCGGGTAAAACATTGAGGAACATAGATACATTGACGGAAGACCAATACCTTGTGGCCCAAAAAGTGATTAACAGAATCCAACTGCATTTCAAGAGATCTTCCATGATTCTCATGTTGGAGGAAGAGGATACTCTCATCATGAGTCATCCTTCTTCTGCTTTGGTTTTGGGTCATTCTCCTCTCATCAACTTTAACTGGGAAGCAAATAAACAAAGTAAAAAAATAATCAAAAAATTTAAAATAAAAAATCAAAAAACATCAATTTAAATAATAACAAATAAAAATGAATCAAAAAATAAAATTTACTAAAATGATTGAATTATTTTTAAAAAAATAAAATAATAATATAAAAATAAAAATATAAAAAAAATAAAAAAATCAATTTAAATGCAATAATAAAAATAATTAAAAAATAAAAAATAAAAAACTAAAATTATTGAATTGTTTTAAAAAATATATATCATATTAAAAATAATAAAAATAATAAATACATAAAATCAAAATCAAAAATGCATCAATTTAAATGATCAAAAAAAAATTTTTACTAAAAAAATCACAATTTCTTTAGTTTATATTTTAAGCAGAAACAACGGAATGCATTCCCAGAATCGGATACAGAGTCGGAGGATATGAATACTTCTTCCTTCAACAGTTTGTCCTTACTCTTCCTCGAACTTTTCGAGGATTTTTCAACACAAGTAACACAAGGTTAAAAATTTATTTTTAATTTTTATTTTTTTTTTTTTTTTTGTTTTTATTTAATTATTTTATTTTAGAAATTTTTATTTTAAAATTTTTTTATTTTTATTTTTTTTTCTTTTTAATTTTTTTTTTTATTTTTTTATTTTTTTTATTTTTTTATTTTTTTATTTTTTTTCTTGTTAATTTTTATTTTTATTTTATTTTTATTTTTTTAAAATTTTTGAATCTTTTATTTAATTTTATTTTTATTTGTTAATTTTTTGTTTTTTTCTTGTTAATTTTTCATTTTTTAAATATTTTATTATTTTACCAACAGTTCTTTGGATTTGGCAACACTTTACCATACACAAGACATCATTTCAAAACATCAAAAGAACAACCACTATGACCTGCACCAACCCAACAACTTCAACCTCAGCAACCCTCACAACCCCGTCCTCTTCAACCCTCCCAGCAACCAAAACAGCTTCTCCAGCTTCAAATTCCCTGAAAACAACAATAACATTAATAATAATATTAATAATAACAAAGAAAATAACAATCATATTATTAATAACAAAGAAAATAACAATGAGACTAATAATAATGAAATTAATAAAATTATCAATGAAAATGATAAAAATATCGATGAAATTAATAATAATATCAATGATAATAATAAAAATATTGAGATTAATCAGATTTCCCAAAATGAGATCAATCTTCATCATAACAGTAATAATGATTATAAGCACCACAGTTTTAGCAGTTATAACAAACCTCCTCCTCCCCAGAATGGTAAAAAAAAAAAAAAAAATTCCACTTTGAATAGAAAACAAAAAAAAAATCAAAAAATAATAGAAATTTGAAAAATGCATAAATACTAATTTTATGAAAGATAACAAATTCTTTTGAACAAAATAAAAATAATTTAAAAAAATGCAATGATAAAAATAATTAAAATAATCACAAAAAAAATAATTAAAAATGCAAAAAAAAAAAATTCAAAAAAATAATTAAATAATTATTTTTGATAATATTTTTTTTTTTTGAAATATAAAAGAAATAATTCCTAAAGAAGAAGAAGATTGGAAAATAGATGAGTTTGATGATTTAGATCCATTGAACATCCATAACTACTTGCCCAAATGCATCGCTGAGAACTCATTAGGGATCAACTCTTTCGTCTCTGTTTTGTGGCAGACCCAAAATGGGGGTTCCCTTGGTTTGGAGAAACTCCTCAGATTTTCTTTCGTCAAACATTTGCTTTATACCCTTTTTAAGTCAAGAACTCTTGTACAAAAAAATTTTATTTATAATTTTTTTATTTTTTTTATTTTTTTATTTTTTTAATTTTTAATTTTCAAATTATATTTTTATCAATTTTATTTGTGATTTTAATTTTTAATTATTATTTTTAATTAATTTTAATTTTTAATTTGTAATTTTCCATTTTCCATTTTTAATTTTCAATTTAATTTTCCAAATTATATTTTTATCAATTTTTTTATCAATTTTATTTATGATTTTAATTTTTAATTATTATTTTTAATTAATTTTAATTTTTAATTTTCAATTTTCAATTTTTGAATAATTTTAATTATCATTTTAATTTTTAATTTTATTTTTTTTGAAAATTTTTTTTTTTGTTTTAGGTAATTGTTGCTTCACCAAGTGCAAAGACAGAAGTTGAAGATCTCATTAGGGTCTGTTCTTACTTTACTCCGGGTAAAGAAATAAAAATATACAATTCGAACAAAATAAAAAAAAATAAAAAAAAATTAAAAAAAAGAAAAAAAGAAAAAAAGAAAATAATGAAAATAAAAAAAAAATAGTAAAAATAAAAAAATAAAAAAATGAAAAAATAAAAAAATAAAAAAATAAAAAAAAATAAAAAAAAATAAAAAATAAAAAAAATAAAAAAAATAGTAAAAACAACCAAATTAAAAAATAAAAAAATAAAAAAATAAAAAAATAAAAAAATAAAAAAATAAAAAAATAAAAAAATAAAAAAATANGAAATGATGAACAACTTTACCCAACTTTCCAAATTTACCACAACCCGCAGAGAAAACAACTTTTTCAGATGTAAGAAACAATGTGTGAATGTTTCCACAAGCTATTTTGATCACTTTGTAAGGAGACAAAATTTGTAAAAGTCTAGGTGTTGTAATGGTGGTCATATCTTCAAAAAAAAAAAAAATTGAAACAAAAAAAAATTAAAATAATTTAAAGTTAAAACAAAATGAAATTAAAATAAAATTAAATATAAAATTATAAATAAAATTTTTTAAATAAAAAATTGGCTTTCACCTCCAACTCCAACTTGACCTGCGTTGTAATTATCAAAAAATGTTGTCCAATTTTCACCAGCAGGTTTTTCCCCTCCTCCAAAACCATACCTGATTGTTTTTTTTATAAAAAAAAATAGGAAATTTGATATTTGTAAAAAAGAAAATTTATTTTGTGAGATTTTACACCAATCCCAGTTTGTTTATTGCAAATGAATGAGTTGCACCGAGAGAAATGTCAACCACATCACAACTTGCCAAAGATTTGATGACTGTCTTTTTATAAAAAAATAAACAATATAAAATAAAAAACAAAAATAAAAAATAAAAAAATAAAAAAAATAAAAAAATAAAAAAATAAAAAATAAAAAATAAAAATAAAAAAATTAAAAAATGAATTATAAAATAATAAAATACAAATTCATCTCTGTTAGTAGTGTCTCCCAATCCCAGTTGTCCAAATTCATTTAACCCTCTAACAGCCAAGTTACCTTTATCAGTGAGTGCAATTTGATGTCTTTCAGCTTTTAAAAAAATTAAAAAAAATTAAAAAAAGAGTTTGAAACAAAAGGTCAAAAGGAAATTATTACCAGAATAAAGCTTGATCACATTGTCACTGTCAATTTCTTGCCAATACTGTAAACAGATGTTTTTCTCTTGATAGAGAATTCCAAAAGTATAAAATTTATTTGATAAACTTTATTTTTTTGAAAAAAAAAAAAAGAAATAAAATCGAATGAAATATATAATCTTAAATAATAAAAAATAATTTAAAAAAATTATTTTTACATTGGTTTTTTTAGTTTCACAGAATAATCTTTATCTTTATAAACTTTTTCAGTGTAATAAGGATTCAAACTGTCTTTTTTTGCAGGTTCTTTAACAAAAAACAAAATATGATTGGTAGCAACATCCAAGTCTTCCAAAATATTGGTGCTATCTATGCGAAAAGACTTTTGCATTGTCAAAAAATTGGGGCAATCTTTGTCATACTCCACACTGGATGGTCCAAAATTGTAATAGTGTCCTTTCTCTGTCTTGAAGACTGTTTGTGAATCTGTCGCCCAAATTTTTTCAATCGGATACAAACAACACTTTTTAAAATAAATTTTTTTAAAATTAAAAATAAATAAAAAAATTTTAAAAATAAAAAAGTAAAAAAAAATTGTTACAAATGAAATTAAAGTAGGAGTTGCAATAAAATCTAACATTTCGAAACCAATAACATTTCCAAACCCCCATCCATAAACTAACAAATTAAATTTTAAAACAAACTATTTGAATAAATGAAAAAAAAATAAACCGATTCCATCCTCTGTTAATGCAAAGAAACTAATATTACTACAGGCGATGTACTTTATTTTGAATGGAGAAAGAGAAGAAATTTTTTCTGGTTGTTTTCTTTCATCTTCCACAATTCCATGTCTTATTAGAAAACAAATATGAAAAAAATTTTTAAATTGTTAAAAAAGAAAATTTGTTTACCCCATACAACCATGGGTTCCTTTTCCGCAAGTGTAAACATTCCCTCCAGAATCCAAAACAAACTTAATAAAATAAGAAATTTAGAAAATTGATAATTAAAAAAAAAAAAATATGTACCATAATAGAACCACTAAAACAAACTTGTTGAACAAAATTGTTGTTAAAATATTCTTTTGGAACAATTGTAGGAGTATCAATTAATTTCTCAGGTATTCCAAAAGTATGACAC
>JAMYWO010000059.1:48176-65654 GCA_024220525.1 Cochliopodium minus | reverse complement strand
AATCCAAATGATGATGATGGTAAAATATCATAAATAAAAACATTTATGGTTGAAAAATATCATACACTTTAAAATGATTATAATGATAAAATTTTGCTAATATATACAAATATCTTAGATTGGGAAACTGATGGTAAAAAAAAATTAAATACCTTTCAATTTTAGGATTATAATCACGATTATAATACTAAATAGGTGATTATGTAAATGAAGTAACTGAAGAAGAACAACGTTGGGGTGGAAGAAAAGATTTATAGTAAAAAAAAAAATGTCTTTAATATTTATTATAAATATTAAAATATTTAAAATTTGAAGTGAAGGCCAAGTTGAAAACAAAGAATATCTCACCAAAATTAATACCCTCGAATGTAAAAAAAAAAATATAATATTTTATTATACATTGACGGTATAAAAAAATAATTTTATAATTTATAATACTGTTATAGTGTCCAAAGATGTAAAATCAAGCCACGAACAATTAAAAAATGATGAATACAAAAAGAACGTATCATTTTATGGAGGATCAACCCCATCAAAGATGTCTGAAAATAAATGAGAATATTTTATGAATGAATTAAAAATTTCAAAGAAAAAAACTAATAGTGTATATAAAAGGCTTTAAATTCAATTTATTATGAAATTAGTGGCCAAATTTGAACATTTTTTTATTTTTTTTTGCTCCTCGTAGAATAAGGATAATAATTAAGTTTTTTTTTTAACATCCACATTGCTTCTTGGTTACCACATCACTTGGAATTTCCAACGGGGCAGAATTTCCTGTGCTTATTTCTTCATAATCTTCATCCACATTTCTGTCGTTAAGATTATGCTTGTAAATCTCTACCAAAATATTTTGGAAAGCAAGATCGACATTAGTAGAATCAAGAGCAGATGTTTCGATAAAAAATAATTGGTTTTCAGATGCAAACTGTTTCGCTTGTTCTGTGGGAACTTCTCTTAAATTATTTAAATCACTAGGTTTTTTTTTGAAAAAAAAGGAATGAATAGTTTTAACAAATAAGTTTGTATTCTTTTTACCATTTATTTCCGACTAACATTATTACAATCTCACCAGAAGTATGTTCTCTTAATTCTTTTAACCAACTTTTAGCATGTTCAAACTAATGATATCTCAAATAAATAATCTGCAATTATTAAACGAAAAATGGATTACCGACTGGTTTTTTGTTACATCATAGACTAACATACCTCCTTTCGCGCCTCTACATTTTTTCAAAGTTTAGGCAGTCAGATAAAGTTAAAAAGGATACCTATAATAAGCATTTGTAATTGCTCTATATCTATTTAAATTTCAAAAAAGACTGAGTTAATAAACAAAGTGGGATGCTCTATCTATGTACCTTTCTTGTCCTGCTGTGTCCCAAATCTAAACAAAAAAAAACTATTATCACTTAAACTTATTAAATACCTTTTATTTACTTGTGCTTTGATTATTTTATCTTCATTCATTATTGTTCTGTTTAAAGAAACTAGTGTTAATAATGATATTATATCCTGATCAAAAAACTTTTTACCTCGTTGCAAATTCCACCCCTATTGTTGGTTTTGTGTCATTTGAACTTTAAGAATATATTATGAAAAAAATTGAAGAAATAATATGAATAGGAAGAAAATTGAATTTTAATATTTTGATAAAAATTTTACAATTCATTCCCTATTATTATTCTTTTTGTTAGTAATATATTCAATTATATGCTCATTTGATGATTACTTGTGAATCTCGACAATAAATTTGTTTTCCCTACCTGTATTATTTGTTGAGATAAAAGTTGTAATTTATTTTATATTTTATGTTTTTAAAAATTAAAAGAGAATTAAAAAAATTTGTTGTTTTTAGACCCTTTATTTTAATTGGTTAAGTAAAATTTTTTATATTTTTGCATTATTTTACCCAGAATCACCTAAAATTTTTATCAAATCAAGTATATTTTTGTTATAGAAAAAAGCAAAAATATTTGTTGGAAAATGGAAAACCTATCAATACTATCTTAAATAGAAAATTATATTCTTTTGAATCGAGCATGTTATTCAATTTTTTTTTATTTTTTTTTATTTGAAATTCAATCAAATTCTCTTTCATTCAAAAAATTAAAAATAATTAACCTTTATATTGTTATTTGTGGCTCAACTTAGAGTATTGGAGAATGAATTGAGGGATTTTTTTTTGAAAGTTTTTTGCTTTCAAAATTAAAAAATAAAAATAAAAAAAATATTTCAATATTATTTGTAAAAGAAGAGTTGTTCAGTTTATAAATCCTCTATCAAATGGATAATGACGATATAAATGATGAAATCAATGAATTTGAAATGGAATTTTCAAAATATTTTGATGAATTGGAAAGTAGTGTTCCATCTCTTGATGATCCTCCAAAAAAAGAAACACCAACCCAAGTGAGAAAATCATCTATATTATGGAATACTGAAAAAAAATCAGATTCAAATTTATCATGGTTGAAAACGAGTAATAATAATATAAATACCCCAACAAAAGATAATAATACTTCGAGTAATGGGAGCACGAGAAATAATAATGAAGAAAATAAAAGCGTATATAAATATATAGTTGGAGATTTGGTAGAAGCCAAATGGTATGAAGATAATCTCTTTTATAATGCGAAATTGTTGTCATTGGAGGAAAATAATTGTTATAATTTGGTATTTACTGAATATGGAAATGAACAATTGACAGAAGAGAAAGATATTCAAAGAATAGAAGTAAAGCCTCAAATTATCGAAAAACCAACACCCACACCCAAACCAAAGGTAAATATACAAAAATTCGAGACAAAACCAAAAGAGAATGTAAAGCCAAAGGCAACACCCGAGGGGAATACATCCAAAACAAATCTGATCAATAATTTCAAACAAATGGATCAATCCAATCAAAATCCAGTCAAACAATCTCCACCATCTCAAGAGCCCAAGCGCATAGGTAAATTAAATAGCAAATTCATGGAATTGGAAACCAATGATACCCAAAACAAAACTAGCACTACGCCATCCAAACAAGAAAATAATAAAACAAAAGTACCGACACCATCTATGCCTGTGAAACAGCCAACCAAAAATACAACACCGGTGAAAACCGTTCATAAATCGGAGATATTCAATGATCCGGAGTTGATGGAATTGATCGAGAAAACAAATGATTTTTTGAAAAATGCAAGACAGAAAGTAGAAGTAACTTTGAAGAGTAAACCTTCCCCTTTGGGCTATTCCTCTCTTGCAAATTTGTTGGCTGAGACTGCTGTGATCCCATTAAATACTGTAAACAACGCCAACAACCTGTTTGATGAATCATTCAAGTTTTTCGACATTGCTGAGAACTTGGAAAAGAACAATGCTGTAGTGCTACTCAAATATTCCCATTGTTTGTTAAGAAATGCAGTTTTTTTAAAAGAAAACAATTACAATTCCCAATCTCAAGAGTTGTTCCAAAAGTCTTTTCTCAAATACAATGATACTTTCAAATTCTCTCCTAAGATAGAAAATCTAAAGTTGATCATCTACTCCAAATGTGAAGCACCCACTCTTAATTCTACTCACTTCCTTGGTCTCTACGATAACGGATACAGTGAGCTTTATCTGAGACTTAAAAGTCAAGAGACATTAAATAGTAGGCTAGAGTATCATTGGAACAAAGTTTTGAATTGGGGAGATTCCAACAACAAGGGAGTAGAGGTGACATCTTTGCATCCCATTTTTCGTTATCACTGTTTTGAGGCATTAAGATCTTTGGTAAAATAATTTTTCTTAATTTTTTTTTATTTTTTTTAAATTTAAACTTTTTTTTTTTTTTTATTCGTTTAAAATAATTTTTAAATTAATTTTTTTTTAAATTTAAACTTTCATTTTTTTTTTTATTCTTTAAAAGGTTTCAGGGATTGAGGATGTTTTGGTGGATTCTGACGATGAAACCGTACCTCCTGCAGAACTCTTGTTGTGGATGTATGGAAACCTTAACAAATTAGGAAAAGTAAATGAAGCAAACACAATAGCTTTATGGATTTTGAAAGTGTCAGAAGTTTTTCGCATTTCATCTCTTTTAAATGCTGTTGATACCTTAAAAAAAGATATTAGAGCTTCTTATGTTAGAGAAATAAACGAAAAAAGTAGAAAAAACAACACTGTTGTCAAAATCAATAAATCAGATCTTGATGACAGAATAAACAGGGAACTTTCTGAGATTATGTACAGTAACGATGGACTTTGTGGTATCGTACAAGGGATACACGTTGAAATCAGTGAAGAAGAATTTGAAAGAGTCGTTCAGAACACTGCCAATGTAAACATTTCCGATATAGGTTTGCATAATAAAAATTTTATTCTTGTTTCATATTTATTTTAATCATTTTTTTAAAAAATAATTAGATATAAAGGAATTGTCAAATGCAGCTTCGTCAAGCTATAATTTAAGTCAACTTCTTGCATCAAGTTGTTATGAATGTTTACTTGTGGGAAGTAATCTTTTTCTTGCCTCTTTTTTTTCTTTTTTTTATTAATTCTTTTTTTTTAATAGATGCAAAAGAAAATGAACAAATTGCCGAATCTACCAGAGTCATTTCTGAAGACGAAAACTCTATCAGATTAATTTCTCATTTATGTGTTAATGAAAGCTATGAAATTGCACTTTCAGCTTCAAGAGCTCTCTTATCTTTTTTTCAAAGTAATTCCTTAATTTCATTTTTATTTTAAATTTAATTTTTTCTCTTTCAATAAAAAATAGATACAAAGAATATTTCTAATTTTGCTGATTCGGGAGTTATAGAGGCAGTTATCTACTTATTGCACCACCAAAAAACTCAAATTCAATTGAATGCTTCTTATTCCTTACTTTCAGTTGTACATAATTGTAAGAGTTTGTTAAAGTTTTAAATCAATCCAATCTAATTTTTTTCTTTTAAAAAGTGAAAGTAAACAAAGTGATGACAAAATACGAGAGATTGTTGTCCAACACTTTGTTTGATAATTTATTGAACGAAACAGGAGCAATGAAAGAAATCTCTTTTTCAATCCTCCAAAAGTTATACAACATCAAAGCAGGGGAGGCATTGGAGCAATGTTTGAGAAGATTGAGACCAGAGTTAAACGAAAATGAACTTAATGAATTATTAAAGGAATTGAGTGATGCAATGAGCTTGTACAATTTTTTTCATTTTTAGTTTTAAACTTTTTAAATCATTTTTTTTAGATTGGACGAAAATTTTGTCCCAAAGATGAGCATCCCACAAAAAGTGGAAGCAGTCATTTTCAAAGCAAAGAAACTTATGGAGACGAAGGGAGACTTCAAAGAACAAAAGAAGAAAGTGGAAGAGTCCGAGAAGATTTTGGGTGAGTTGCTCAAGATCGATCCTAAAAACAAAGAAGCACTCGAATTTCTTGTCACTTCCTATATCACGGTAGCTTATCAAGCAATGACAGAAGGAGAAGAAGCTAAATTGGAGGAGAAATCAGAGTACATTTCAAGAGCAATGTCTTTCATCGAAAAAGCAGAGAAGATTTGCCCAGAAAGTCCAAAGTTTAAACTTGCTTTTGCTTCATTGTTCAAGATTGGAGGAATTGTAGAGTTGGAGATCTGCAAGAAGAGCAAGGATTCTATGGACGATATTATCAAGAAAGCTTTTCAATCTTTCGAGAAAGTAGGACAAAAATTGTCTGCTGTTCCAAAAAACAATGTAGGAGAAAAAGAAAGATCTGGTAATAAAAAAAAAAATTTTTTAATTTCATTTTTTGAAATGTTTAATTTTTATTTTTAGGTACTGTAATGAGAAAGAGATATACCACTTTCACAAGTAAACAAAGAACTAGCGATGACGATGATTTGGATTCGTCAGATGAGAGTGGTGAAGTTCGTGTTCCTGATATAAAGTTTCCAAGCATCGGGATTAGTGAATACAAAGTAGAAGGAGATTTCAAAGAAGCAACTCTTTTGGAGTTGGAGACTTTGTTTCATTGGGGAGAATCATACATTGTATATTTCGAAACAAAGAACGATTTAACGAACCAGATTCTTTTGGACAAAGCTATTAAAAAATTCGAAGACTTTTTGCAGATCAAACCTAATGATCATCTTGTGATGTTAAAGTTGGGAGAGGCTTACATGAAAAAAGCGGAAGTTCAAACTGATTCTGAAACCCAACAACAACTTTACAACAAAGCTATTTCGGTCTATGAGGAAGATGCCAAAAAAAACAATTCCAAAAATAATCAAAAGATCATTGAGCACATCCAAAAAGTAATGGAAGAGAAGTTAAATGGACCTGAGGAAATCCTTGAGGAGATAGAAGAGCTCGAAGAAGATCCTAAACCTAATCCTGAAGTTACAAACAAACTTCCACAAACAAATACCCTCCAAAACAATAGTTCTCCTCTTACTTCTGGTAACAACAATGGTATTTCTGGAACCAACAACACTTCTGGAAATAATACTACTGCAACAAAGTCCAATAATACTAATCAACTCAATTCTTCTTCTTCAAACTTCAAAAACACATTACAAAACGAAATGAAAGATCTCATCAAAAATTCTCAACATACCAAAACTTTGATCGAAAACGATATGCCAAACCAACACTCTTCCAAAACTGGTAAGCTCTCAAAACAAGGAGGTGGTACTTCTATCTTTGGAAGGAAATCTTGGAAATCTCGTATTTTTCTTCTAAACGAGAATAATCTTAATTATTATTCCAAAAGTACCACAGAGAAGCCTAAAGGTACCATCCATCTTCAAAGAATAAAGGATGTCACCATTTGTAAAGATTCTATGCAGAAATACAAGAAGGAATTTATTTTTGAGATTATTTCTTCTGATCGTGTTCTTCCCATTTGCGCTCAAAGTGCTCAGGACATGAACGACTGGATCAAATGTATCCGTAACAATGTTTCATTAAAAAGAAACAAATAACCTATCTAAATAAAATAAAATAAAAATTTTTTGTTGAACTTTATTTTTATTTTTGTTCAAATTGATTGATATTTATAAAGATTTTCTCTTCTTTTTTTTTTTTTTTTTTTTTTGATAAAATTAAAATATTTTTTATTGGAAATTTTTTAAAATTTTGAAATTTATCAGAGAAATATAAAAAAAATTTAAAAAAAAAAAAAAATCGAAAAAGGTGAATTAAATAAAATCGTTGAAAAAATATATTTTAACCAATATTTGAATTATATAGGATATAATTTGGATTATTCGATAAAAAAGATGTCATATAGTAGCACATTATCATTATTGATTGATCCAGAATTGAAAGATACATTAAATGTTGTAGAATCATCTGTAGCTATGGAAAATATTCCAACATACAAATCAAATAATGAATCCAATACACAAAATTCAGGAGTGGAAATCTTTGATAATACTCAATTTAAGCCCAATACTCAGGAGAGATTGGAATCAAAGAATTTTAAAGAGAAAAAACAGAAAATGAGGGAAACTCCAAAAAAGAAATTGATGAAGAAGAAAGAAGAATTGATATCTCCTTCCAGTAACAATAATAAAGAAAGGGAAAATTCTCCACAAAGAAATTTGACACCCAAAAGATCATCGATAAGAAATAAAGAAAAAACACCCACCAAGAAATCTCCAAAGAGGAATCAAAAATCTCCATCTAGATCTCCAACCAGATCTAATGATACATCAAATAAGAGAGTGAGTTTATTAGATTTGGTGAATGAAGGATTATTATCTTTGGGAGATAGATTGTAAGAAACTAAATCTTTTTTGTAAATTATCATGATATGCATATAAATACAAGAATTATTGAATTATTATCATCAAATTAAGATATGTTAAAAAAATATCCCAAACCAACATATAATCCAATTTGAATTATTTAAATCATTTTAATCTTGTTCTTTTAAAGAAAATATGTTAGTGAAACTTGCACAGTGATGAGAGATGCATGGCTAGAATATAATGGTGATTCAACACCAAGTATAGAAACATGGTTTGACAACATAAGGAAAAGAAAACCGAGAACATTCATCAAAAAGATAGATCCAGAAGATTGGAAGAACATTTTTGTCATTAGAAAAAGCAAGAAAGGAACAAATTTGAGTTTAGATGCTTTAAGGCACAGTTTTCTCTACGGAGAAACACCTTTAACTTTGGATAGCAGTGGGGGATCTTTCAGTAAATCTATTTCCGAAGCTCCTAGCTATAAAAATTCTCGTGTTAAACGTAACAAAGAGAAGGAAGAAACTCCTGTGGATTCTTCTGATGAGCTTCCTGATCCTCATTTGAGCAATTCTCCTGAGTTTGGCGAAATGTCTGACGAGAACTACAGTGGGAACACCAGGAAGAGAAAGTTGGATTCTCAATCTGAGAACTCGGAAAAAGATGACAAAAAATTGAAAACACAAGCCAATCCCATCATAAAAAATATTGTAAATAATAAAAACAAAAATAATGAAAAAGAAAATTCTGTGAGAGAAAAAGTTTTGGAAATCAAACAAACTGCCACACCTGAAAGCATTCCTTTGAAATCTACTTCTTCAACTACCAAAACTTCTTTGACAAATTGGCAGATTCCTATCACACAATCTCTTTCTGTGGGAATACAACAAGAAGAACCAAATGAAATAAAGAAATCTATGTCCAGTTCTGAGACTTCTGTCACTCAACTTCCAGATTCTTATGAGGGAGTTTTGAATGATGATCACAATAACTCTATCGAAGTAATGGAAAGTGCCAAAGAGAAAGAAATTTTGAATGAGGCAAACAAGTATCTTGAATGGTCTAAAAATAAGAAAAACAAGAACAAAGGAGAATCTTCTCAAAAAGAAAAAGACCCAAAAGACAAAGGAAGCAAAAGAAAGGAGTTGGAGCTTCAAAATGAAGATATCATCACTGTTCAAGAAAAGAAACAACTGAGGGATATCGATGTAAATGAATATCTCCGGGAGAGAAAGAAACTTAAAACTCCCAACAAAAAAGATCTCAAAAACAACAATCTTCTTCCATCTGAACAACAGAACACAACTTCTTCTTCAAACAAAAAGACAAACAAAGAGAACAATTTATCTCTTAGAACTTCTTCCCTATTGGTTGATCCTAATCTTACCCAAAACGAAGAAATAGAGGCTCATTATTCTTTTCCTGATGTTGGTTATGACAATGATGGTAACAACGATGAAATAGCAGAGATTCCATCTTCTATCAACGAAAGTGAAAAGTCCTCACAAAAAGAAAAACCCTCTCAAAAAGAAAAACACTCTCAAAAAGAAGACAATTTTTCAGTTCCTCAAAAAGTTTCACAACGTCCAAGGGAGAAAGAAAAGGAGAAAGAAATTCCTCAAAAGAACAAAACAACTCCTCCAAAAGAAAAGGACATCGCTCCACCCAAAGAGATCAGTCAAAAAATAGTGACACCTCCAAAGAAAGATCAAACACCTCCAAAAGAAAAGATTGTCACCCCACCCAAAGAAAAATTGATAACTCCTCCCAAAGAAAAACTGATAACTCCCCCCAAACAGAAAGAGATTAGTCAAAGAAATGTTACTCCCCCAAATAGAGATCGTACTCCACCTGAAACAAACCGAGAATTGTTAAAGTCTTTTAACAAAGTAGACAAAATTTATGAAGAAGACAATCAAGATATTGAAGAAAATGAGAATAGAAATAAAAATAACAATAACAACAACAACAACAATCTTCATCAAAAAACTTCTAATAATAACAATAACAAAATAGAAAATAAAACAAATGAAGACAAGAATGAAAAGATAATTCTTTGTTCTGGATTGAAAAGTGAAGAACTCAAACAGACCAAACTTCTCTGTGTCAAGTTGGGAGGGAGATTGGTCAAGCAGTGGTCTGACGAAGTCACTCATCTCGTAACCAATGTAGATCCAGAAACCAAAACAACAAAGAGGACAGTTAAATACTTATTAAGTGTAAAAAAAAAAAAAAATTACTTTAAAATTTTTTTTCTTGTAAATTATTTTTTTATTAATCTTTTTTTTTTTTTTCAAAAGATTCTTTCTGGTAATTGGGTTGTTTCTTTTGATTGGGTTGAAAATTGTCTTTCTCAACAAAAATGGTCAAGCGAAAGCAAGTTTGAGGTGAAGGGAGACAACTTTGGAGAAGCAGGCACACCCACTAAAAGCCGTATGAAGATCAGGTCCGCCAACATTCAGAGGAGACTCTTCCAAGGCAAGAAATTCTATTTTTACGGAGAATTTAAAGCTCCTAGCAAGGATGAACTCGAACTTTTGATCCAAGTTGGACACGGTAAAGTCTTGGAAGACATCCCTAAGAAACCTCAGTCAATCAAACAGTTATCAAAGTTGGATGATGATTATCTCATTTGTGATCCATCTTTCAACGAAAAAAGTTTCAGTGAACTTTATAAGCAGACTGGTCGGGATCCTATCAACTTTCAGTTCATTTTGGATTGTATTAGTAAGTATGAGATCTTGGACAAGAAGCCTTATTACTTGGATCTTTCTTCTAACTTGGACGCTCCTACTTTGGCAACTCAACATTCTTTGGATTATTGATCTTTTTGAAAAAGAGAAAATCAATTTGGATTCAGAGAAAATGAAATTAATTATTAAAAATTTGTTTTTGTAAAAAAAAAGTTCTTTTGAAATATTTTTTTAAATATTTTATTATGGTGAAAGGAATTATAATAAAATAAAAAAAAATGAAAATCATTTCAAAGTTTTTTTATCTACTGATTTGCTTGAAAATAGTTTTGGGTAAAAAAATCAAATTATAATTAACCTCAATGAAATCAAATTTTCATGATTTAATATATAAACCGATTTATAGGAGATGATTGTGATTTATTATTTTGCAAAGAATGTATAAGTAAGTATCAATAGATTATAGATAAAGAGATTCCCATTTTTTCAAAAATAAAATTTCACATAAAAAAAAGAGGTAAAAATATCACTATACTGACATATAGATGCTAATTCAAATTATTAACCATATATATCTATGGATGGATTTAGGAAAGTAATTGTGTATGGTGCCTTGAAAAAAATGCATGTTATACCAAAACATCGAAAATTGGATCGACATGTCTCACCAGCAATTCTTCATGCAAGTAAAAAAAAAAAATCAAAAAAGATATCTGTGATATTTATGAGATTGAAAGGGTGTCATTTTGATTTAATATTTATTAATTTTATTCAATTTTTTTTTAGCTGCATAACTGATTGTGACATCTGTTTGAAATCAATAGATGAAAATGATCTACATTGTGGATGGTGTAATTACCAAAAAGCATTTTCATCTGGCTATTGCACAGTAAAAATAGAATAAAATAAAATTAATTTAATATTGAACTTATTAACAAATTTATAGGAAGGAAATTCAACAGTTTCAAATTATTGTGCAAAAAATTTATTTAATACAGTCACTTGCCCTTTTATTGGAATGAGAGTATGGTAATCAAAAAAAGAAAAAAATTTCTTTTAATTGACTTTCCCGTTAAAAATGATAGGCAGCAAGCACTAATTGTAATTTTAGGATCATTTAGTTTGTTACTATTGGTTTATATTGGTAAAAAAAAAATATATTCTTGGAAAATAAATTAATCGATTAATTCTTCAATTTTTTAAAACGTATCAGTTACTCGTTTATCAAGGTATTATGCCGAGAAAAACAACATTTCTTATTCTCGACTCCCTTCTGAGAAGAGAAAGCTTATTGCCTTAAGTAGATATCAAAATGATACCGCTTCTGAATCTGAAACCAATTAAATTACTTTTTTTGTATCTTATTATTTCTACTTTATTTTATATTTTTCACAAACAAGACATATTTTTGGATTTATCAATTTTTGAGAAGAAGAACAATCTATTTTCATTGATTGGACCTTTATCACCAAGAACAACTCTTTTAAAAAAAATTATTTGTTTTTGGTTTTAATTATCAGATCATATCTTTCTTTTGATTCTTTATGTCCCAACTCATAAGCTCTCAAATAAAGTAGGATTGCTTTGTTGAGGTTTTTTTCAACACCACCCTTTCCAATCTCATAAAGAAAGGCGAGGTTGTACATCGCAAAAGGATTGTTTAACTTTATAGATTTTCGATAAATCAAAATTGCTTTTTGAATATCCTTTTTGATTCCCTTTCCGTGCTGATAAATGAAAGCGAGATTGTTCATTGAAATGGAATGATTCATTTTCAAAGATCTCTCATAAAGTTGTATGGCAGATTTGATATCTAATTTGATTCCATCTTTACCATGCTCATAAATATACGCAAGTTGATGAATTGAAGGAGAATGGTTCAATTCAACTCCCTTTTTGTAATTTTCGATGGTTTTTTCGATATTTTTGTCAACCCCAACCCCATTTTCGTATTGAAACCCCGCAAAAAACAAACAATAAACCGTCTCTTCATTTTCGAAAAGTTTATCATTTTCTACCACTTCCAGAAATATTTCGATTGATTTGCGAGTGTCTTGGTAGGTTTGCCATCCATAAAAAAGATTCATCCCCTCCGCAAACTTGTTCCCATTTTTACTGCTCTCGACGCACAATTTGATTGCTTTTTCTTCATTAAAAGGGAATCCTATTCCGAAGAACAAATTAAAACTCTTTATTGCTTTAACTAAAAATAAAAAATTATTTTTTAAAAAAAAAATTAATCAGATTTTTTTACAAGCATATTTCTTTTTTCTCTTTTCCTTTTTCCTTATTTTCTTTTCCTCCTTTATCCTTTTCAATTCTTCGTTTTCTTTTTTCAAATTATTTATTTCTTGATTCAAACACTGTATCTTCTCCTCTAACTTGGACAATTTGATCTCACTTAAAGTATTCACGGAAAGAAAAGAAGAACATTGTTGTTGATGCAACTTTAACAACTTTTTCGTTTTTTTAATTCCGCATCCTTTACATTCAAAAACATGTTCTTCTTCGTTTTTAGCATGTTTTTCGATTTCACTTATCATCATTTCTTCTCCACATATTTCACAATTTATTTTTAGTTTTCCCACAATTATACCTAATTTTTTATTTTCGTCTATTTCATCATCACATCTCGGACATTTATTTTCTCCTTTGTGACATTCAACACAAAATGATTTCGAACATACAAGACATATCTTTGGATTTATCAACAATTTTTGGCACGAACAGATCATATTTTCATTGATTGGATCTATCACCAAGAACATCTCTTTTCCATCTTTATTTTTTAATCTATATTCTTTACCTCCTTCCTATTTTAGTTTTTTTTGATGAAATAAATTTTATTAGATTTTGATATATTGGGATGAAATTCTTGATTGTTGAAAAAATTTATATGGAGTGAGTAGTATGATTGGTCTCATAATCCTCGTAATTATTTGAGAAAATGGTGATAAATTTTGGTGAATTTAAAGATAATGTTAAATGAAAAATCTATGGATTTAATATTGGTATTTATTTAAATATCCAAACATGGAATACTTTATCATTTGTTGGTGATCAAAGAATTTTACCATAATAGCTGATTTCCTTGAATTTAGAATTTCAAATTTTTTTTTATTTATCCAATCAAAGAGATCAAGATATGAATAAATCTCAATATACCATATAGGATGTCAATAAGTTTTAATAGAAATTCAAAAATCTTTATTTTTCTATATTTTTAAATATTAAAATAAAAATAAAGATGACAACAAAACTATATTTTGATAACACTTATTTATTTGAAACTGATTCAAATCTTGTTGAATTGATTCAAAGAGACGATCAATTCGTATGCATTGTAAAAATAATAAAATAGACAAACATAAATATGAAAGAGAAAAATTTTATGGAGAAAATATCTTCATGAAATAGATTTATATCTCATAATTGTCCATTTAATGTAGTTGGATCAAACTATATTTTATCCAGGTAAAAATAATAAATAATTAAGAAAAGAATATTCTTCTGAAGATACACAAAATCATCATAAAGGTGGAGGAGGACAACCATGTGGTATGATAATCGATATTTTATCAATCTTTTAAATTAAAAATAATATCATCTTCGAATTTTTTTAAGACACGTAAAGAAAAAAATGAAAAAAAAAAAAAATTAAAACTTTTATAGAGGTTTTTTGACCCAAGGTATTTTAGATTTCTTTTAATATTCTTCATTTTTTTTTTTCTTTACATTTTTTTTTGTCTTTCAAAAGGAGAAACAGTTTTCGAAGTGAAATCAATGAAGTTAAACGGTGATGTATCTGAACATATCGGAATTTTTCAAAAAGGTGAATCGTTTGATAAAGAAAAACCAATACACCTCAAAATAGACCAAAATAAAAGAGAAGTTAACGCAAAAATACATAGGTAAAAAATTTTTCAACAAAAAAGAAAATAAAAAAAATAATAAAAAAAAAAATAGTGCTGGACATGTTATGGATGTTGCAGTTGGAAAACTCAAATTGGATTTAGTTCCTGGAAAAGGTTATCATTATCCTGCCGGAAGTTATGTGGAATATACCGGGACTTTAAATGAGAATAAAGATGTCATTCTAAAGAATATTCAAGAGATCACAGATTCAATTTTGAAGTAAAAAATATATTTTAAAAAAACAAAAAAAAAGGAAATAATAAAAATTTTAAAATAAAAATAAAACAAAAAAAATAATATTTTAGAGAGGGAACTGATGTCAAAACACAGATTGTTGGATATAACGAGGTAGAGAAAATATGTGGAGAGAGTTTTGATTACTTGCCTAAAGACAAAGATGCAAGATTAGTCACCATTTATGAGGGATTCATTTGTCCATGCAGTGGGACACATGTCGATAACCTCTCTAGAATTTCTAAAATTTTGATCAAAAAAATTACTGTGAAGAAAAATACAATCAGAATATCTTACACTGCTCAATAATTAAAATTCAATAAAAATTTTAAAAAATATTTTTTTTTAATGAAAAATAAATTAAATTCAAAACTAAAAAACAAATAGAAAAAATGACTTTTTTTTTTTTTCTTTTTGTCTTTCTTTCTACATATAACTTAAATAAATTTCGAAACTCTCGAAAAAAAAAAAAACTTCCACATTTAAAAAAGAAGTGTTATATTTTAGATCACTTGTTCTTGTTCTTGGGAGGGCTGACCTGAGGAAGAGAGTATTTCTTCTGAGGAATATCTTTGTTGTTGGGGTTGCTAATTTGTTGAGAAAAAGGAGGATCTTTTGGAACGAAGAGAGGAAATTTTTCAACGGGACCCTCTTGTAATTTCCGAAATTTAATGTCAGTGTTTTCTTGGAAAGATTTCATATTTTCAGTCAAAGAGAAAACTTGTTTGTTGAGCTCGGAGATTTGTTTGACGAGAGGCTCGATGATTTTTTCCACGGACTCTTTAGTGTTGGTGTTGCCGTCTTTGAGTCCCAAGTCAAATATTTCTATCGCTTTGCAAAATTTTTCTTTGAAAGATGATACTACCACTGGGTTTGCTTTTTCAAAAAAAAAATAATTTAAATTCAAAATTAAAAAAGATTGATTTTAAAAAAAAAAAAATAAAAAAATCACAAAATAACAAAAAACAAATAAATAATTAAAAAGATTGATTTTAAAATTAAAAACAAAAAATAAAAATAAAATAACATAATGATAACAAAAAACAAATAAATCAAAATTAAAAGAAATGAAATGAAAACAAAAAACAATTTTTCTTTTACCTCCTAATTTCAAGAGGTTATTTTGTTTTTGGATGAGAATCCTCTCATTTTCATATTCGATCTCAACAACAAGAAGCTCACCAGTGATGCTCTGAGAAATAATGGTGGAGTCAATGAGAGAAAGGATGGTCAAAAGGCTGTTTTGGGTGATGGAAGGGATTTCCAAGGTGGAGGAACCACTGAGACTGGTATTGAAGGTGTTGATGTTGCTGTTATTGTTGTTGATGCTGTTTCTATTGCTGTTCCCGCTGCTTGTGAATTCGTGAGTCTTTTTCGAGAGTTTGCCTGCGTATTCCATGATGGATATTCTGTTTTTTTTCTTTGGTTCTTTCACACTAAAATAAGAAATTTTGATTTAATAAAATAAAATAAAAATGAAAACAAAATAATATTAAAAAATAAAAATAAAAATTGAAAACAAAAAAAATAATAATAAAAAAATTTGAAAAAATAAAGTGAAAATAAACAATAAAAAATATCAAAAAAAAAAGATGAAAATATTTTACCTTCCTGAAGAAATGTCCATCAAAAATTGAAATATTTCGTTTTCATCGGAATCCATGTCCCCAGAAGAAATGTTGGTTTCGGTAGAAAGGCGAGACAAGTTGGAATAAGACTTGTTGTGTTGGTCCTCCACTTCGTTGAACTGATTGGCAATCTTCAAACTCTCTTCCTTGAAAATATAGCTCTCATTTTTGGTGCTTGTGTTAATTCCGTCAAGACTATCACTGTCACTGCTGACTTTTCTTGTATGATTTATGTTGTCTTCAAAAAAAAATTATTATTAGGACAAAAAATTCAAAAAAAAAAATTATTTATGAGTAACTTTTTAAAAAATAAATACAAATTAAAAATAAAATGATATACAAAAATGGGATCTAAAAGTCATATTTTATTAAAGAGTTTTTAAAAAGAAAAAAAAATGAAAAAAATAAATTTAAAAACAATGAAAACAAATCTTAATTTTTAAAATTTTTACTGGTATTAGGACTTGTGTTACTTGTAGTGTTTGGACTTTGATTTAGATTTGAATTTGTATTTGTATTGCTTGTGTTATTTAAATTAACTTTATTGACATTGTTATTGGGATTGTTAGGCTTGGAGTAAGGGTTGTTGAAGAGATTGACCTTGCTGCCTGGAACAGGAGTTCCCTTGTTGTTATTCTGTGTCGGGTTGTGTATGTTGAGATTTTTGTTGACGGTATTGTTTGTGTTGTTAAGTACGTTATTGTCCTCGCTTTTTCTGAATAGGTTATCCATAGATACACTATTAAAAATAGATAATTAAAACAACTTTTATTTGGAAATTTTTTGAAAAAAAAATTTAGAAATATTTAAAAAAAAGTCTTTGTTTTAAAAAAAAAAAAGTTAAAAAGTAATATTTTACAATTAACTTTTAAATTTTAAAATTAAATGAAAAGAACATTTTATTATCATTATTATAAAATTTCTTATACTCAAGAAATAACATTAAAATTTTATTTGTAATAAACAATTAAAATATTTTAAAATATATGATTACCTAAAATTTTCTTTTTCAACTTTAGGAGAAGAAGATCCTCTCACAGAAGAAGTGTTATTAAATTTTTTTATCACTTCAGAGCCACTCTCCCTAAGTGAATGAAAGTTTCCATTTTTTAAAGGAGAATTAGTTATTCCATTTTTATCTTGGGGTTGTTTGGGTTGAGGAAGAGGTCTAACTGGTGGTTGTTTTTCTATTACAACCCTGTCTGAGAAGATAAGTTCTATTCTCGGTCCTGACTTTATTTTCGTGAGATTTATCAAATCTTTAAGATTCATACTAACTGTTTTTATGAGTTGTTCTTTCTCCTGTTTTTTT
>JAMYWO010000059.1:24057-48076 GCA_024220525.1 Cochliopodium minus | reverse complement strand
TTATTTTCGTGAGATTTATCAAATCTTTAAGATTCATACTAACTGTTTTTATGAGTTGTTCTTTCTCCTGTTTTTTTTCGAAAACATTTGGTTGGTATTTTTGTATATATAATTTAATTAATTGTTTATAATAATTCAAAAGATGTGAATATGTGGGCTTTGATTAAATGATCTAAAAATTAATTATATTATGTCGACTTTGATTGAGAAAGATGTAAGATTTGGTATAATTTAAAAAAAAATTTTTTCAGATAACAAATTAGTGTTAAAAATTGAAATGAGTTAAAAAGTGTATCTTGCTTTGTAGATGAAGAGTTTATAGATGAGGAGTATTCAAAATTATAACATATATAAATGGATAAATTTCATATTATTTTTGTTTACATTAGTTTCATTGTTTCCCATAGTTACATTGGAAGATCTCTGCAAATAAGAGCTTGAGATTTTGATGAGATTTTTGATATTCAACTCCAAAGTTTCAGAGATATTTGTTAATTTCAAAGATAGACTCTTATCAGGTAAGATATATGCCCTTGTTTTAACAAAATTGATCAATTTGTCTGCATATGCAATCATTTGTTTAGCATTTTCGATGAATTGGGTTTTAGGGACCGTGATCTCTCCATAAAATAATTTCAGCTGATTTATACAGTTTTTGATTTGAAGGGAGATGCTTTGAACAACAATATTATCGTTCCCTTCCATCAATTGCTCGATAGAATGGCAAATTTTTATCAATGTGCTCTTCAATATATTCCTTCCCTCTTCATTATCATGACTGTTCTTCTTGAAGATCTCATGCAATGATTGTTTATAGACTTTGAGATGATTTATTAAAACATTATTGTCATTTATTTGAATATTAGTTGTTGCAACTGTATTAAAATTTGCACAGATTTCTATTATCCTCTCCAACATCTTCAATATCGATATATCCGCTTTATTCAAGATATTGGAGGATAATTCCAATATCTTCTCCATCTCCAGTATGAATGATTTGGATAATTCAGGTGATTGAAAATATACATTCCCAGAGATCCCTGTTGCTTTATTATTACTCATTCAAAATCTTTTTTTTTTTGAAATTTTATTTCTGAAATTCCTTTTATATTTTTATTTGATTGAAAATGTATGTTTTAATTTGGGATATTGTATTATAGGAATACAATAATTGGATTTTTTGTGATATAGTGTTTAGTTTTTCTTAATTTTTTTTTATATTTTTTTAATTGGGAGGATAATTTTATAAATTATTAAAAAATTTTAAAATCTGATTCTATAATCCAAAATTGATTCTTCATTTCTTTTGCATTTCAATAAATGCAATCTAATTCTTGATAATTTTGTTGAATTTTTGTATATTTTCAAATTATAAAAATAAAATATCTTTTGGTCTAATCATAGTTTAAGAAAATTAAAAATTATAAAGAAATGATTGATGATTTTGATTTGAATGAACCCACAAAACATATACCTAAATTATTATGGTTTCAACTTTTGAATTATTTGGATAAAGAATCATTCAAGAATACATTATTGGTGAATAAAGGATGGTATGAATTGGGTATGCAAAATTTTGTTCAAAAACGTGATATAAAATAATCAAACGAAAGGATCACATCCTTCTTTATTTCATATAAGTAAAAGAGAAAACGTGGCAAATATAAAGGGATTCAAGAAAGCAAATATGTTGTTGAAAATGATTTATATATTGAGGCCTGAAGAATCTGTTTTAAGATTCATTAGATTTGACAGAACATTCACTGTATATATCCTACTCACATATTATCTCATACAATCTCTTCTATATTTGACATTATTTGCTATAAAGGGAGATAAATCAATGTACTGCGCGATTTCAATATTTTTCAGCTTGCTTTCTTTCATAACGAATCTATTTCAACACAAACAAAAATATAGGACAACGTAAATATTTCATATTGAATTAATATAAGGAGGCCTTCAATTTAATTCAATTCTATTTTAAGGGATGTGGATAATGCAATGACCTATACAATTTTGATTGGTCAATTATTGAGCGGAGCTTTTATTTCTATTTCAATAAATACGAAAATAAAAAGCGAGATAACTTTGTCTTTAGTTTATTTCTTTTTATTTCTTTTTGTTTCCTTTCATTGTGGTAACATCTTTTTTTCGAAAAAAAAAAATTTATTTTTTAATTTTAAATGAAGGATCATTTTATAGAGTCAAGGTTATTCTTTCATTCGGAATAAGCTTTACAAATATATCTTTTGACAATTTTTTCTTTGGGAGTATTGTAAAGTTTTCTGTTGCTTTAGTGGGCTGGAATTTGACTGACATGCATCTAAACACTTTTCTTTTCATCATTTTGTTAGCAATTTCTTTTATCACCGAAATAGATTGGATATCAACGTTTTTCATTGGGAAGGTTATAACGGTAGCTACTGTCACTATTTTCTTGTTTAGAATTTTCTTTTTTAACACCTCCTTAGAAGAATTTTTTGTCAAATTATTATTCTCCCTATCTTTAAGGTGAATTTGTTTTATTTTAATTCAATTTTTTGATTTTAATAATTTTTATTTCTTTAAAGTTTCATGCTTCAAATTGGTATTGGGATTTTCAAAATTTTTTTTGAAGAAAAAAGATTCTTTGCACCTCTTGAATCTTATGAAATGCCTGTATTTGGTTATTATCTTTCTTTCTTTTTTCTCTTCTCAATATTATCCATATTAATACTTTCTAAATAAAAAAAATAAAAAATTAAAAAAAATTAAAAAATTTAAAATGAATAAATTAAATTTAAAAACAAAAAACTTTTTATTTTTTTTTAAATATTTTTTATTATTTATCATCATCTCCAATTTCATCTTCGAAATCATTTTCATCCTCATCAAAATCCCCATCCCCATCACCAAAATCGTCCAAATCGAAATCCTCCTTAGGATTTTGAGGCTCCAAAGCGATAACCTCCTGAGTAGTAAGCTCCCCCTTTTCAATCCTTCTTAAAATCGTTCTTTTTTCTCTTAATTTAAAATTTTCATCCAAGTTTTGATGCATCAATTCGAGTTCTTTCTCTTCAAGTTTGTCTTGGTTATATACCTTGACGATTTCGTGAGGAAGTTTGCATTTGGCGCATACTTTGAGGTTGGTGGCGCACTCGTCGCAGAGTAGATGGTAAGCTCTTGTAATTTTTTTTTCTTGGCAGCCAGTACTATTACAAAAATTTTAAAATTAATAAAAATTTTAAAATCAAAATAAAAATTTTAAAATCAAAATAATTAAAAATATAAAGATTAAAAATTTAAAATAAAAAATATAAAAATAAAAAATTTAAAATAAATAATTTAAAATGGAAATTTTAGATTAAAAATTAAAATAATTTGTTACCATCTTCCGGGCACAGTTAAAGGTTTATATTTTCTATACTGTTTTTTCCACTCAATAATATCGTGACATTTTTTACATAGTCCTTCATTGGGAAGCTTCAATATCATTTTCGTTTTTTTACTGTTGGGATTATGTTTGAATTTATATGAATTTATATACTTTGGCATTTTTCCTTTTCTGCTCTCCCCTTTTTAAATATTAAAAGTTTTTAAAAAATAAATTTTTTTTTGATAAAGATAAGGGTTTTTAATTTTTTTTTAAATTTTTTTGAGGTATATTGGATAGGGTTTAGTTGATAAAAGGTTATTTTCAATCTTTTTTGTTGATTCATTCTCGATCTTTTCTTAATAATTTTCTTATAAAGGAGGAGGATTAATTTATGTTTTGTGGATTGAAATCTTCATCGATTTATGAACGTATGGGAGTATTGATGATTGAATTTTGGAATCATAAGACATCCCCCAATACAATAAAAAAAGTCTATAACAATAAAAAAATATGTACCTTTTTTTCCTTGAACTACATTCTTCTTCATTTTTAGATGTTATGATAAGTAAAACACTTAAATCTTTGTTTATTCTCAATTTTTTTAATTTTATTTTTATAATTTTTGAGAACAATAAAAGAAAAAGTGATTATTTATTTTTTTAGTTTGATTTTATTGAACATTCTTTTCAAAATGGATTTAAATAGGATTATTAAGACTTTTATGATTTAATTCTTTTGTTCATTATTGTTGACTACATTTTGTTGATTATTATTTTCGTTATTTTGTTGGTTATTGTTTCTGTTGATGAATGGAAGGTTTTTTCTGAAGTAATATCCTGCAGATACTACCAACAAAACTCCTGCAGTGATAGCTCCATATATAGCATATTGTTTATGTTTGCAAGTAGGATTCTTGTGTGGGCATTGTGAGTTAGAGCTCATTGTTTTGATAATTTTTGATTTTTAAAAAGAAGGTCTTTTACTTTTTTTTTTTATTTAATTTTTTATAAAATCTTTTTTTTTTTGTTTTGATTTTTTTTTTTGATGAGAATTATAAGTAGATAGGAAATCAAAAAAATCTGCTGAAAAAGCAATCACTGATTGATAGATGATGGCAATCATTTAATAAGAAGAGAATTTAAGTTGATGAAGGGTAAATTTAAAATTTTAACTTTTATTTAAATTTCTTGTCTTAGATCCCTTCGGATTTTGAATCAATTTGGTAAAACAAATGAATTCAAAAAAATGATATAAAATATGTTAAAGATAGAAAAAATTTTAATATATACCTAATAAAAAACATTTATACTTCAAAAAAAGAAGCATATTTAAGTTTTAAAAAAGATGAAATTGAAAAATTTTCTTTCAAAAATGTAAAGTAAAATTAGATTAGTCAACATCTTCAATGACAGGTTGATCATTTTGAGCAAAGTTGCCACCAGTGAAACCAGTATCATCACTTGGAATACCACTTTGACCACCTTGGTAGAGTTTAGCCATGAGAGGACCAACTTTTGATTCAAGATCCTTTCTTTGATGTTCGATCTCATCAATCTCTGCAGTCTGATTCTTTTCCATCCAAGAAATGGTCTCTTGAACTGCATTTTCGATGGTCTTTCTGTCTTCTTCGTTGATCTTATCTTTGATCTTTTCATCGCTGATGGATCTTTTGATTTGGTAAGTGTAAGAATCCAAGTTGTTTCTAGCTTCGATCTTTTCTTTGACAAGTTTATCATCTTTTTGATGAGTTTGAGCATCATTGACCATTCTCTTTATTTCCTCTACTGAAAGTCTTCCAGGGTTGGTAATAGTGATACTGTTTTTCTTTCCAGTAGACTCCTCAGTAGCAGTGACATTCAAAATGCCATTTTCATCAATGGCATACTTGACTTTGATCTTTGGTTCACCACGACGAGCAGGAGGTATGTCTCCCAACTCAAACTTTCCGAGCAAGTTGTTGTCCTTGGTCAAAGTACGTTCTCCTTCGAAAACTTGAATCAAAACACGAGTTTGGTTGTCAGTATAAGTGGTGAAAGTCTCTTCTTTTTCTACTGGAATCTTGGTGTTCCTTGGAATCAAAACAGTCATGACTTGTCCAGAAGTTTCTATGCCAAGAGAAAGAGGAGCAACGTCCAAAATGACCATGTTTCCTAACTCTCCTTTTTTAACACCAGAAAGTACTGCTCCTTGAACTGCTGCTCCATAAGCAACTGCCTCATCAGGGTTGATAGAGTTGTTCAGTTTCTTTCCATTGAAAAAGTTGGACAAGAGAGCTTGAACTTTGGGAATACGAGTGGATCCTCCCACCAATACCACTTCATCTATTTGTTTCTTGTCAATGTTGGAATCTCTCAACACTTTTTCTACAGGAGCCAAAGTGGAACGGAAGAGATCTGCACAAAGTTCTTCAAATCTTGCTCTGTTGATGCTGGTGTAGAAATCAATACCTTCAAAGAGAGCATCCACTTCGATGCAAGCTTGAGTTTGACTAGAAAGAGTTCTTTTTGCTCTTTCACAAGCAGTTCTCAATCTTCTGATTGCGCGGGGATTGCTTGTCAAATCTCCCTTGTGTTTTCTTTTGAACTCTTGTACAAAATGATCAACCAACCTGTTATCAAAATCTTCTCCTCCCAAGTGGGTATCTCCAGCAGTTGCCTTTACTTCAAACATTCCATCTTCAATTGCCAAGAGGGAGACATCAAAAGTACCTCCACCCAAATCAAAGATCAACACCTTCTTCTCATCCTCTTTCAACGATTCATCTCCAAGACCATAAGCAATGGCCGCAGCAGTGGGTTCACTAATGATTCTTTTCACGATCAATCCAGCAATGGTCCCTGCATCTTTTGTTGCTTGTCTTTGTTGATCGTTGAAATATGCAGGAACAGTGATCACTGCTTCAGTTACTTCATGGCCAAGATATGTCTCTGCAACATCCTTCATTTTGGTCAACACCATCGCAGAGATCTCTTCAGGCAAGAATGTTTTTGTTTCTCCTTTGAATTCAACCTGAATCTTTGGTTTTCCTCCATCGTTGATCACTTTGAATGGCCAATGTTTCATATCTTCTTGGACAGTTTGATCATTAAATTCCCTCCCGATCAATCTCTTTGCATCAAATACGGTGTTATGTGGATTCAAAGATGCTTGTCCTTTTGCAGAATCTCCAATCAATCTTTCTTGATCTGTGAACGCAACATAAGATGGGGTAGTTCTGTTTCCTTGATCATTTGCAATGATTTCTATTCTATCATTTTGCCATACTCCTACACAAGAGTAAGTAGTTCCTAGATCTATTCCTATCGCTATTGTTTTGTTTGACATTTTTAGTTTTTTCTTCTTCGTTGTTAAAGTGAAAATTAGTTTTTTTTTTTTATTTAATTTATTTAATTCTTTATTTTTTTTCTTTTTTAATTTTTTATTTATCTTTGTGAGAAGATGAAATTTGAATATAAATTTTCAGGAAAACAAAAATAAAATCGAAATCTAAGTGAGATCTACTTTTTTTTTTCTCTAAAAATTTGATTATTTTATGAAATTGAGTTTATACCTTTCCAATATCCCTTTTGATTTTTTTGGTGAAAGGAACAATCTTTTATTTTTCATGTTTTTTTCACATTGTGAAATGGTTAAATTATGGAAATGTTTTTATCATTCTATGCCGCCAAATCAAATCAATAAATAAAAAAATGAATCCTTTTTTTGAAGAGAATAATTTCAGGAAATATGTGGTAAGAAATACAAAAATAAATTTGAAGAAAGGAAATGTTCCATTGATGTTGGTGAATCCAAAATGTATTTCACATCCAATTATCCACAGATTGTCGAACATCACCAGAAAAAAGGTATCAGATAACATCAAGGCAGATTTTCTTTTTCCAACATACAATGGAATTTGTTTCCAGTTGGTAGAAAAGCAAAAAAACATCCCTTTGTTTATACAAATTGAAGAGATAGAAAAAAGATTCAAATGTATGATGGAATTCTCACAATGTATTTATCAAAATGAAAAATAATTTATTTTATTCTTTGAAAAATTTTGAAATTGTAAATTTTTTTTTTACGAAGATCCTGTTGCTATTCTTTTGAATCCTTGCGCTGAAATATTACAAAGATTACAATTGATTTGTATAGAAAAGGAGAAAGGAGAAGTGTTATTGATATACGACAACCATTCGGAGAAAATTATGGAGCATGTAGAGCTTTATTCAAAAGAAAGGATGGAAGAGAACCAAAAAATAAACGAAGAAATGATCAACAAGTACTTGTCTTCAAAAGATACAAAAAGAGAATACCTTAAATCTTGTTTTCCAGAAATAGGGGAAAAATATCTAGAAAATTTGGTTAAATTTAAATTTAAAAAAAACAACAATTAAATTTAATTTTTTTAAAAGGAATCTTGTTTCGAAAAGTTATCCAGTTTTAACAAATCTGAAGAAGATTTGAAGACTCATTTCCCTCCCAATGTTGCTAAATACTTGGAGTTATTTCTTGAAAACGATACTGTCATATAACAAAAAAATATTTTTTGAAAAAATAAAAAAAAAGAATTAAAAAGAATAGTTTGTTGGTTGAAAGAAAAAAACAAACTGTTATTTTAATTTATTTTCGTCATAGATTTATTGTAATCGTCCATACTGTTTATTGGAGTGTATCCTTTTTCTTGAGACTTGAACAGTGGATCCAAAACTCTTGCTTCCCTGTTAAATATTTTTGAACAAATAAATTATAAAATAAAAATCAAAATCTGAATAATTTTTAGAAAATATTTGAAATAAAAAACCAGAAAAAAATGATAAAAATAAAAATTGAATTACCTGTAGCAAATATAATGTTGAATACCAATTACAACATCAAAAAAGATTGACAATAAAGCGAGTCCAAGTTTTGCTAATAATATTATTTATTTTTCAAAAAGATTAAAATTAATAACATTTCTCAAATAAAGTTTTTACCAGGGTCTCCATAGAATTCTCTCCAATTTCCAGCATTAATAGAATCTTTTCATTTGAAAAAATAAAATAAAGTTTGTTTAAATCAAAATTTTATACCAATGAACATTTGGAAGAAACTTAAAATACCTCCAGTAAAATCTAACAAAGTATTTCCTAATGATTAAAAAAATAATAGAAAAGCAATTAATTAGTTTAAAGAAACAAGAAAGTGAGTAATATTTACCAATAGACCAACCAACTGTACTTTTTCTGTTCAAAAATTTTTTTAAAAAATTAAATATAAAATAAAAATAAAAATAATTAATTAGAATTAACCTTCTGTAATTCAAATAAACCTTTTTTTTTAAAAAATAAAATTAATTGTAATAATATAAAATTTTACTTTAAAATTTTACTTTTAAAAAAAGTTTACTTGAGGAATATATTTAATTAGAGTGATTGCAAGTTTAACGTAGGATAAATATTCGATATAGAACAACCAAGTAAGTTTATGTTTTGCACAAACGATAGTAATTACAATGATAGAAATCCATCCTGCGATTGACAAAATAATAGAAACAATAGAAAGTTTATTGTCTCCATGCTTTTTCATAAAAATTGTATTAACATGATTATTCGTTTAATTAATTTTAATTTTAAAATTTAAATTAAATTAAATTTTTTTTACCGGATAAATAAATATCTGTGCAATTGTTATCAATGTGAAGAACAATGCATGTAATGCAAAAACACAATCGTTCAGATGTACCTTATTATTTCAAAATCATTTCAATTTTTTCAGATAAATGCACATTATTAAATATAAATTTATTCTTACAGGTATTGGAGGTCCATGTGCCTTTATATATTCCTTTTAATCAAATTTTATAAAATTGAGATGAATTTATTTGATTAATTTTTTCTTTTTTTTACTTGTTGGAAGACAGGGATCCAATATAAGAAGCAATTATAGATTGAATAGCATAGGAATCCAGTGAAATTGTATAATACATAATCGAATGATAATCCTTTGACATGTTTCCTCATATAATTTTCAACAATCTTTTCATTTTCAGAGAAAAATAAAAATATTCAAAAATATACTGCATTTTTACCTGTGGATAAAAACTGACACTCCATGCAACGAAATATCCCCACTGAAATTGATTATATTTGATATTTAAATTTGAAAATACTCAAAATAATGTTAAAATTTGATTTATACCCCAACAATTTTGGATAGTACAGTTAAAAAATGAGAATCAAGTGGATGCATTTTATAAATTTGTCAAAGATGAGATTTAATGAATTCTCTTTCAATTTTATTTTTATGAAAAAACAAAAATAAAATAAATAAAATATAATTGAAAAAAGATTTATTAAAATGAGAAGAAACATTTGTTTTTGCAGTTTGAATTTTTTTTTTCTTCTTTATCAAATGGGTAAATTAAAATCAATTCCACTCCAAGCAACTTCATCAAATGATTGATTCAACAAAAATCCATACATTTTCCAAGTAGACAAGCAAAACTGATCTTGACCTTTAACCCTAAAATATTGAAAAGGGTTTCTATCAAACAACACAAAATTATGGTGGGAATCTTGTGAACAAACTAAATTTCGACCCCCCAAATTAATCCAATCTTTTCCATTATGAGATCCTTCAAATGTTACACAATCAGGTCCATATGCGTTTTCGAGTATGACAGAAAAGCAAATGAATCTTTTTTTCTTCAAGTTGATTGCAAAGAAGTGGTCTTCTGCACTACCAACTTTTCGAAATAAAAATATGGATTTAGTTGAATAAATTTTGTTTAGCCAATTCCAAAAAATAATTTTAAGATTTCCCAAAGTTTAAGGTTATGAATTTTAAATTAAACTTTTTTTGAAGAAAATAGTTTACTGGTTGTTGCAACACTCATTTCTATCAATTGAAAATGGTTGAAAAAAAAAATTTTATAAATTAAAATTTCATTTTCTAATTTCATTTTGATACCTGATTCAAATCCATCAAAGATCAAATTGATATCCTTTTTAGATGGTTCACATCCTTGATTTTTGAGAACATACCATCCTTCTTTAGCAATTAGATCCAAATTTGGATTTTCAGGATGCAATGGAATCGTTTTATTATCCACATTTTTCAATGATTCAAGAAAATCATCTTTAAAATATAAGCTATATTTGTGCGAGAGAAACTCCAAAACAATTTCTTTATTCTCCTTATTTGTCTTCATCAATCTTTCCAATGATAAAAAATCAAGAAAATCAAAAAGAAAATATCTCAAGAATTTCGGTATCAATTTGAACGTCATTTTTTTATTTTTTTTATTTTAATTATATAATTAAATATTATGAAAAAGAAACTCTTAACGAAGATAGGGGTGATTTTGTAAAATATAGAAAAACTGATAAAACTCAAAGAAAGTGTTATCTTTTCTATGATTTTACTTATAATCAATTCCACTCCAAGCAACTTCATCAAAAGATTGATTCAATAATGTTCCATACATTTTCCAAGTAGACAAGCAAAATTGATTTTGACTTTTCACCCTAAAATACTGGAAAGGTTTTCTATCATTAAACACAATCTTTTCGTGGCTTTTCTGTGAACAAACAAAATTTCGACCACCCAAGTTTATCCAATCTTTTCCATTATGAGATCCTTCAAATGTTATATAATCAGGTCCATAAGCATTTTCGAGTATGACAGAAAAGCAGATGAATCTTTTTTTCTTCAAGTTGATCGCAAAGAAGTGGTCTTCAGGTTCACCTTCTATTCGAAACAAAAATAATCAATTGAATTGAATAAAAAAATCATTCTATTGTAATTTATTTGAATTGGGAGGGAAATTTTTTTTTTACCTTTAGTTGCAACACTCATTTCTATTAATTGAAAATGGTTGAAAAAATATTAAAATTTTAAATTTCATTTTCTATTTCATTTTGATACCTGATTCAAATCCATCAAAGATCAAATTGATATCCTTTTTAGATGGTTCACATCCTTGATTTTTGAGAACATACCATCCTTCTTTAGCAATTAGATCCAAATTTGGATTTTCAGGATGCAATGGAATCGTTTTATTATCCACATTTTTCAATGATTCAAGAAAATCATCTTTAAAATATAAGCTATATTTGTGCGAGAGAAACTCCAAAACAATTTCTTTATTCTCCTTATTTGTCTTCATCAATCTTTCCAATGATAAAAAATCAAGAAAATCAAATAGAAAATATCTCAAGAATTTTGGTATCAATTTGAACTTCATTTTTTTATTTTTTTACTTTTTTTTTTTTTTTTTTGATTTGAAAAAGTAACTCAATGAAAAACTGATAAAACTTAAAGAAGTGTTATCTTTTATTCTAAGAAATTTTACTTATAATCAATTCCACTCCAAGCAACTTCATCAAAAGATTGATTCAACAATATTCCATACATTTTCCAAGTAGACAAGCAAAATTGATGCCTCCCTTTAATCCTAAAATACTTAAAAGCGTTTCTGTCATATAACACAATCTTTTCGTGGGAATCTTGTGAACAAACTAAATCTCGACGCCCCAAGTTTATCCAATCTTTTCCATTGTGAGATCCTTCAAATGTTACACAATCAGGTCCATAAGCATTTTCGAGTATGACAGAAAAGCAAATGAATCTATTTTTCTTCAAGTTGATTGCAAAGAAGTGGTCTTCTGCATTACCAACTTTCGAAACAAAAATATGGATTTAGTTGAATAAATTTTGTTTAGCTAATTCCAAAAAATAATTTTAAAAGTAAATGACTCTTTTAATCTTTTCCAAATTTTTATTTTAGATCATTTTATGGTGAAGGAAATTTTTTTTTACTTTTTGTTGCTATACTTTTATCTTTCAAACAAAAATAATTTTTGTTAAGATTTAATATTTGAGATATTGATTGAAATACCTTTTTCGAATCCATCAAAAATTAAATTCAAATCTTGATTATTTCCATCTGGAATATTTATATGGAGTCCATACCATCCCTTCATAGCAATTACATCTAAATTTGGATTATCAGGATGCAATGGAATCGTTTTATTATCCACATTTTTCAATGATTCAAGAAAATCATCTTTAAAATAGAAGCTATATTTGTGCGAGAGAAACTCCAAAACAATTTCTTTATTCTCCTTATTTGTCTTCATCAATCTTTCTAATGATAAAAAATCAAGAAAATCAAATAGAAAATATCTCAAGAATTTTGGTATCAATTTGAACTTCATTTTTTATTTTTTAGTTATTTTTTGATTAAATATTAAAAGTTATTTTTAATTGATTAAATCATTTGACATGTTCTTCATGTCCTTTTCGCTTCCTATTTTTTGATACTCAAAAATTTTCTTGGAAAGAGGTTCCTTGTTTGCAGCGTCCCTATAAAGAACAAAATGTTGAACACAAATAATAATGCCAAATAAAATGGAAACGCCACTAAGACCTACTTTGGCAATGTCTCCTTCTAATTAGGTTTTTTAAAATAAAAATTAAAAACTTTTTTCAAAATTTTTTTTTTTTTGTTACTAAAAACACTGAAATTTCCGACATTTATTGATTGTAAAAACATTTGTAAGAAATTAAATACACCGCCAGTCATTTCAAGGAAAGTCAATCCTATGCTCCATCCCACGGTACTTCTCCTTCTGTAATTCATGTAGACTTGAGGGAGAAACTTGACAACATTCATTGTAAGTTTGATGTAACTAAACACTTGAATAAAAAATATCCATTGCATCGCATGTGTAGCACAAACCTTTATGAAAATTATTTTTTTTTAATTTTTATGTTGTATAAATTGATTTTAAATTAAAAATTTTTTTTTTTTTACAATGGTTATTGCGATCATGAATAAATAAACTATTATCATAAATATCATAGCAAATTTAGATAGTTTATTATGTCCTTTCTTTTTTTTTTTTTAAAAAAATATTATAAGTTTATTAACAAAAAAAAATAAAAAAATTTCTTTTTCTTACTTCATAAATAAAACATTGAATTCCTGTTATTGAAGAAAACAAAAGGGCGTGTAATGAAAATACAACATCATTCACATGAATAGGTAATGGAGGTCCTAAGAATTTTAAAAGTTTATTTTGAGAAATTTAAAATGTTTTTTTTAATACCATATTTATTGATGTATTCGATTTGAAACTACCAAAAAAAATAATTTTTTTTTTATTAAACAGATGAAATTTTACTAACGGAATGAAAAATAGAAAACAATTAAAAATCGAGTAACAAAAAAACCCAGTCAAGTTATACAACAAATAATCGAATGATATTCCCTTCACACTCTTTCTTAAAAAATTTTCCACTATCTAATTTTTAAAAGCCATCAAATTTAATTGAAATAATAAAAAATATAATATTTTATAAATTTTTTTAACTTGAGGATAAAATGCAACTGACCTGTTAATTTTTAAAATGGATTATGGAAAGGGTTATATAATTTAAAAATTAATTTTATTTGTTGTGGAGATAATTTTATTTTTCTCACCATGCTACAAAATTTATCCAGCCACATACTATTGATGCAATCTTTAATCCTTCTGAATTTAGAGGGTGCATATGGTGTATGAAAATTCTTTTTAAACTTCCTTTTCCTCTTTTTTTTTATTTTTAATTTCAAAATAAAATGAAGATCAAGATTCAACAAGGCATTATTGATCCTATGACTATAATCATTCTATTTTTTAAGAATATGTTATTTTTTTTTTTTGATTTGAAAATGTATCTCTTTGATTAATGGTCAATGAAAATTTAAAGATCAAGATTTTTTGAAATATGCAACACATAAAATATTAAATGTTCAATGACAAATGGATTGTATATATAACAAATATGATCTGTACATTCCAAAAATAATCCAAAATTCAATATTCTTATAGGGATGGACTTTTTCATTCCTTTTTAATCTGAGTGATCAACAAAGAATTCAGATAGAAAGTAAATATTATGAATTAAAATACAATGAACATCTCAAATGCTCTTTAATAAAAATATCAAAAAAAATTTCTTTTGATTTTTCTATTCTTTTGATCTTTTTAATCAAAGTAAAATATATTGAAGAGAGCAAATTAGATTGGGTTGATGATAGAAATGGAAAATGAGATCAAAAAAAAGAAACAAGAGAATATACCCTTTAATTTCGAAATAAAGGAGGAAGAGGAATCTACCAGTGAGGAAAATCAAGATGAGATAGAAGAGCACTATGTATCCAGATTAGAAGCAAGACATAATCAAAATAATTCTTTATTTGGATTCATCCCTTGGAAATCATCAGTGGCACAAAGACCATTGGAAAGTAGAAGTGAACAAGTAAGAAATTTATATCAGGAATCACCCAATTTGACAGATGAAGGTAAAATAATTGAAAAAGATTTGAAATTGTTGGATATAAATATCTGAAATATATTTTATTATTTTTGATGAATATCTTGATCATATCTTATTATATTCAAAAGGATCATTTTTTAAATATTCAATATTAATTTTTCATTTTTATTACCTTTTCCTTTGAATTTTAATTTTTAAGATAGAAATAAAAAGAAATAAATGATCAAATCATAAAATTATTCAAGAAAGAAAATAAACTAAAAAATGATCTTACTTGTGAAGCATGGATTTATTAGAAAATAATATTTTTAATAAATTATTTTTTCCATTTTATTAATTTATTTTTTGTCATTATTTCATTAATTATTTTTATTATAAGAACCTTCAAATTTCCATTTGGTAAATTTCGTTTGGGTTATATTTTTCGGGTGGTGGATGAGTTTGGTGTATTTATTGGCTGCATTGGTACTCGCAATCACTGTTGTTGGATTTCCATACTCCAAATTGTTGATCAAATTATCAACTTTTATTTTGTGGCCATTCGCAAAGTTTTTGAACAGGGTAAAGAAAACAGCAAAAAAATAGAAAATAAAAATAAAAATAAAATAAAATCATAAAATAAAAAAATAATAAACAATAAACAATAAAAAATAATTTAAAAATAAAAAATAATTTAAAAATAAAAAATAATTTAAAAATAAAAAATAATTTAAAAATAAAATAAAAATAAAAATAAATAATAAGTAATAAATAAAAATAAAATCATAAAAAAATAAAATAATAAACAATAAATAAAAATAAATAATTCAAAAATATTAATAAAAATAATCAAAATAAAAAAAATAATAAAAAAATTAAATTAAAAATCAAGAAAAATAAAAACATAAAAATTAGTTTAAAAATAAAATCACAATAAAAATTTAATTAAAAAATCAAAAATAAAAAAAAATTTTTTAATTTGCTGTATATTTTTTTTTAATTTTTTCAATTTGAAAATTTTTAATCTGATCCCTGAAAAAAAATTTATTTTTGATTTTAGGGTAAAAGTAACGAGACAAAGCCACTATTGGGAAATAACTTGCAGGTTGCAGAGAAAAAGAAATCCAAACTTCCTTTTGTAATATATTCCATTGTTATCTCCATATTTTTGGTGGTTCCTCATGCCATTGCAACTACTATATGTTGGTTTTTTGTTGGGTAAATTAATTGAAAAAAAATTAATGAAAAAAAATTAATGAAAAAAAAAAAACAAAATATTTAAAAAAAAATAAATAAAATATTTAAAAATGTCAATAAAATATTTAAAAAAAATAAAAAATATTAAAAAAAAAATGATTCAATTTTTGTTAATGTAGTACCATCCCTATGGCCAAATTTAATAAGAACATGATCAAATATCTTTTCAACAACCTTTGAGTTTGGAAGTATCCAGAGAATATCCAGGTATGATTAAAATAAGAATTTTTTTTTTTAAAATTTAAATTAAACAAAAATAAATAAAGGTGCGGGGTCAGAATTGTTGATGGTAATTAAAATTTATTTTTATTATTAAAATTTTGTTTTGTTTTTATTTTATTTATTTTTGTATTTTATATTAATTTTATAAGTTGTGTTTCTTTTAATTAATTTTTTAATTTTTTAATTTTAAATTTTTAATGTTATTTTTATTTTTAAATGTTTTTTTATTTTTTTTTTTTTGATTAATTTTGATTTTAGGTAACTTACAAAGCATCAAGTGTACATTACTTGAAATATTCAGTGGGAGAATGAACGTGATTCTTGTCAACTTGCTCCCTTTGTGTTCTTCACCCTCATTTTGAACTACATCGTTCCAGAGAAACACAGACCTCCTGATGTAATCTTGTTCAGTTGCTCTTGTCTCCACCATCCCTCTCACTTATTATTTAGGTACTGCTTTGGCTTCTCTCTCAAACTAGTGTATTCCCTTTTTTTTCCTTCATTATTTTCTTTTATTATTCATCAAAACTATTTCATTTTTATTTCATTTATTTTTTATTTTTATTTTTAAAGTTATATTTTTAATATTCAAAATTTTTTTATTATTTTTACTTTGATTTCTATGATTTTAATTTTTATTTTATTTTATTTTTATTATAATGTTAATATTATTTTATATTTTATTTATCTTTTATTTTTACTAAAATGTTAATATTTTTTTGATATTTTTATTATATTCATATATTTTTGTTATTTTTATAATATCTGATTTTTATCAATTTGTAAATATATTTATTTTAATCAATTTTTTAAATTGATTTATTTGTTTGTTATCTTGTTTTAATTTTATTTTTGAATGTATCAATTTATATTATTTTCTGTTCGTTACATTTTTTTTTAATCTTATATTTTAAATCAGATTTTCATTTGATTACTTTATTTTTTTGTTAAAGATTTCAGTTGGAGCAGTTTTGACAGCGGGCTTCGGAAGTATCATAGAGTTAATTCTCTACGGCTCTGCGATTTTGAAAGGGGGTTTAGAAAGAATTGTACAAGCTGCTATCATAGGAAGTCTTCTGGCAGATCTCTTGCTCTTACCTGGTTTGGCTATGGTATTATTAATTGAAATTTTTAAAATCATTTTTTTATTTTTAATTTTTTATTTTTTATTTTATATTTTTATTTTTAATATTATATTTTTATTTTTATTTTTTTTTGTTTGTATTTATTTTTTAATTTTATTATCTCTTTTTTGATTTTTGATTTTTGATTTTTTTATTTATTTTAAAAATTAATAAAATCAATTAAAAAATAAAAAATAAATTTAAAAAATCAGAAATGAAAGAATTTTTTGATTTTTTTTATTTTTTATTTTAAAAATTTTCATTTTTATTTTTTGATATTTAATTTTAATATTTATCTTTTGAACTAAAAGATTGCAGGAGGGTTGAAATACAAAGAACAGAGATTCAATCCAGTAACAGCGGGAGTATCAAGCGTGTTGTTGATCACTTCCATCATTGGAGCTTTCACTCCTACCATCTTCCACCAATCTTATGGTCACTATGGTCTCGATTGTGGTAATTGTTTGGGTGGGTTGAATGCAACTGTAAAAAATGAAAAAAAAATAAAAAATAAAAAATAAAAAATAAAAAATAAAAAATAAAAAATAAAAAATAAAAAATAAANTAAAAAAATAAAAAAATAAAAAAATAAAAAAATAAAAAAATAAAAAAATAAAAAAATAAAAAAATAAAAAAATAAATGAACAAATTGAAAAAATAAAAAGTTCTTTTACCTCCCATATGTAGAGATTTTTGTTTTTTGGAGAAGCGGTGAAACCTAACTCTTTGAAGTCTGAATCTCTCATCAAGACATAATCTGCAATGAGACGTTGTGTTGCACTAAAATCAAACAAAAATTATTACAAAAAAAATTATAAAATTAAAATTAAAATAATAAAATATTAAAAAATTAAAAAATTGAGAAGAACATACCTTGGAGTTGCAATTGAAGGATAAACGAATTGTTTTCTATCTACTTGATCTTCTTTGGAAATAGGATTGGAAATTTCGATGGAAGATAATTCATCATCCTATTCAAATAAAAAATTTTAAAAAATTTTGATTAATAAAAATTTTTTGGGGAAATAAAAGATCAAGGAAAAAATGTGATTAGATTAAATAAATAATTTAAATATAAATGTCAAAGGAATTTTTTGAGATGAAAAATATTAAGAAATATTGATAAATATTAATGTCTTCTATTTCTTTGTTTTCAACTTTTTTGATAAGAATAAACTAATTAGTTAATGGATCAAAAAATCAAAAAAAACTTTTTTAAAAAAATGTTGAATAAATTCAGAAATAAATTGAATATATTAAAAAAAAAAAATAATTTAGATAAAAAAAAATATAGCAGAATAAATTAAGGATCATTTCAAAAAATAATGTCGAATAAACAGTTTAAAAAAATAATTTTGTACATTTAAAGGAAACAACAAAAAGAAAAAATTAATTTAAAAAAAAAATTTAAAAAAAGAAAAAATAATTAATTAATTCAAAGATCATTTTTAAAAAAGTTTTTTATTCAATACCTCATCATCATCATCGTCATCACTTCCACCACCACTACCACCACTTTCATCTTCTTCATCTTCTTCGACATGCTTTCTCCAGATGTCGATCATCTGTTGCAAGATCTCTTCGAGCTTGCGAGGCACTGATTTGATGTATTTGTTGAGCTCTTTCACCACCTCTTTCAGATCATCCTCATCTGCTACCACTTCGAATGAGCTTCCTTCTTTAGGAATTTTTATGGTGACATTATGAGATCCTACATTTTTTTTTATTATGATTGAATGAGGGTTTAATTATAAACAATATTTTATATTTTATTTCATTGATAGAACATATGAGGGTATAATGAGTTTATGAAAAAAAAAAATTTTGATGAATGGAAAAGAATCTCATTATGCTTTTGATATTTTTAAGCTTTGATCTTGTTTATTCTCGAAGGAAAAATTAATAATTTTTATTTAAAAAAAAAAAGACAAATTTTATTCAAAATGAGAATGAAATACAATATTTGAACAATTTAACACTTAATCAATAGTCTATCAAAGATATTGAGTTTATGAAATTTAGTTTTGTAAAATTATAAATTTATATTTCAAAAATATAAAAACTTTCTTTCTTTATCTCTTATAAAACTCTTTATCTTATAAAATGGTTGAAATCAACTTTTTCTTTGGATATATATATTAATTTTTTTTAATATTACCATCTACTATCAAGTCTAATTCTTTTGCATCACAATTATCAATTTCCAATTTGATATCAAATCTTTTGGAATTGAGGAATTTTTTGACTCTTTTCTCTATTTCACTCATGAGTTTTTGATTTTTCCTTTTTTTTTTATTTATTTTTTTTATTAAAAAATAAATCTTAAATCTTTTAAAAATTTATTCAAAAACTTGTCTTTGAATTTCTTTTAACAAAAATTTGATGTTTAAGTATCAAATTTTTTTAATTTTGTTTTTAAAGTTTTAAATTTTTTCTTTTTCTTGAAATAAAAAGTCTTCATAAAAGAATTTTGTATTCATTTAAAGGGAGTTGTTTCAAAAATCAAAATTTCCAAATAAATAAAAATAAATGAAATTTAAAGATTAAATAATTTATTTTTTTTTTACAAAATTTGTTTTTTGTTGAAATGGAAAAAACTATTTTTCTCCTTCGTACAAAGGAACATTCTCTTCATCTTCCATTTTTTGTAATTGAGTTCTTTGCCTTGCTTCAAAAGAAAGATTGATCCAATTCAAAGAAAAACAATAAAAGAATTGAGAGACATCAATAACTACTAAACCAGCAAGCAAACCCCACCAAAATCCAAAAACTCCTTTGTCCAACTTGAACCCAAGCAGGAGAGAAAGAGAAAGGGCAACTGGCCAAAACCCAACGAAATTCATTATTGAAGAAAAAGTTGGTCTTCCAACTCCTCTCAAAATTCCTTGAAAACTACAGTTAAGACCATCAAATGTAGTGACAAGTCTTTTAAAAAATAAAAAAATTAAAAAATGAAAAAAATTTTATAATTAATAAAATAATACAGGGATGTCCAAAAATAATACAGTTTAAATTTGTTAGTAAAAATTTTATATGTTGTATTATTTGGACATGTTTAATAATAAAAAAAATTTAATATTAATAAAAGTTTAATAAAATAAAAAATAAAATAAAAAATAAAATAAAAATAAAAAAATAAAATAAAAATTTAATATTAAAAAAAAAAAATAAAAACAAAAACAAAAAAATAAATCTGAAAAAATAAAATAATGAAAAATAAATTATTCTTTGAAACAATTATTTTTTTACGCAGCCATCAAAAATAATCTTGCTGCCAATTCAACTACTTCTTTGTCATTTGTAAAAATGTATCCCAACCATTTTCTCAAGATTACAATAAGCATTGCATTAAAAAGAGACTAAATAAAACAAAAAAAAATAAATAAAAAATTAAAAATAAAACTAAAAATAAATATTAAAAATTAAAAATAATATTAATAAATTAAAATAAAAATATTAACAATTTTTTTTTTTTAAGATTTACACAAACTATAGTACATGCAGTTCCTAAAAAAGCAGAAAATTTGGAAGCTTTGATGTTTCCTTCACCCATATACATCCCCACTCTCGTTGAAGTTCCTCTGCCGAATCCAGCGCTGAACATGTATGCAATAATTAGCAGCTGAAAACAAATTGTATTCGCTGAAACGGTGATTTCTCCTAAATCAGATGAATAATAAAAAACAAAAAATAAAAAAATAAAAAAAATAAAAAATTAAAATTAAAAAAAAAAATTTAAAAAAATCAATAATAAAAAAATAAAAAAGAAATAAAAAATTTACCCAATCTACCTGTCATTAAAGTGATGACTTCAAATCCACCAACTTCAAAAACTACAGCAAACATCCCAGGAATTCCTCTAAAAAAAAGAAAAAAAATTGAATTAAACAAAAAGTATAACAACTAATATAACCAAAACATTACAGCTTTAAAAAAGGCCAAACATTTTTCCATTTAAATGGTTCTGTTGAAAATTTATCCTAAAAAATTAAAGAAGTAAATCAAAATAAAATATGATATTTTATTTATATCATATTTAATAAATTTCAACAAAAAAATCAAAATTTAATAAATTGAAAAAATAGTTTTAAAAAAATAAATTATAAAAAAAATTAATAAAACTAAATTTTAAAATTTAAATAAAGAAATGAAAAAAATATTCAATAAAATTTAAAGTAAAAATAAAAATTGAAATAAAAGTAAAAATAAAAATTCAAATAAAATTTTTTTTTATACAAAGTGAGGAGTGTAGAGTTTTGATATCAGAATGTATATCAAAAAAGAAATGAACAAGACGAAACGAGTCAAAGAGGTGGCGAGAGGAGCTCCATCAAATCCTAGCCAAGCAATAAACCCAAAATTAAATCCCACATTCAATGCTACTCCTATAACTGAAACTACCTTTAAAAAAAAAATTAATATTTAAAAAATAAATAAAAATAAAAACATAAATATATTTTAAAAATAAATAAATTTAAAAATAAAAATAAATATAAAATAAAATATAAAATAAAATTAAAAAGATTATTATTTACCATTCCTGGTTTTACGATTTGTAAATTTTCACAATAACCTCTCAAAACATTAAACCATGTCAAAGGTAAAATACCTATTTCAAAAAATTTATAATGAAATGAAAAATAAATTTAAAATTAAAATAAATAAATAACTAACCAGGTATCAAAAATTTCAAGTATCTAGCAACCAAATTAAGCATTTCGGGGTCATCATCAATCCACAAACCCATTATTTTGTCTAAAATTATATTTATTTATTAATTTATTTATTAATTTATTAATTTATTAATTTATTATTTTATTTTATTTTATTTTATTTATTTTATTTTATTTTATTTTATTTTTTTATTTATTTCATTTATTTTTTACCTCCGTACCACCATAACAAAGCTACAGGCAAAGTGGCAATAGAAGTGATAAGAGTTGATGTGATAACAACAGAGCCGATCAGTTTTTTATTGTTGGCACCTTCTGCTTGAGGAATCTTGAAATAATCAAAATATTGAAATAAATAAAAGATAAATTTTAAAAATAAAAATAAATTAAAATCAAATAAAAAATAAATTTTTTTTTTTACTAATGTATCCATCGCTTAAAAAAAAAAATTTTGTTCAATATTTTTTTTTGTTTAATTAATTTCAATAATTTTTGATACCAGTTTGCAATCCTATTATTTTAAAAAATTATTTTGAAATTAAATTTTATTATTTTATTTTTCGCAGAAATAAATTTTTTTTTTTTGACCATAGCAGATATATCCGGTGATCCATGAATATGATGTTGCCAATGAAGCAGCAGCTAATTCTGTCGGTCCAAAATAATGTCTGTGCAAAAAATTAAAAATTAAATTAAAATCATGATGGAGGGTCAGAAATATATATACCCTATGAAGATTACATCTGTGGTTCTATGAGAGAAAGGATTGAAGGAGGATATTTATAAAAGGTAAAAAAAAAAAATAATGAAAAATTTTTTTTTATAAGTTTACATAGTGAGGAATGATAATATATTGGAGACTATCACACCTTTTTACATTTCAAATATTGACATTAATGATATTTGTTGATATTATGATATTCATTCGTTTACCAAATGCGATGATGCTTATATTTTTTAATTCAAATGAAAACATCTTCTTCATGTGATCTCTATCCAGCCTGCTTTCTATTTCATCATCCATTTTTATTTATTTTTGGAATATTCAAATCTTTTTCTCATTTTTACGGTTTTAAATTTTTAAAATTAAAATATTATTAAAGGAAACAGGTTTAATAAATTTCAGAACTAGACTACAAACTTACAATTACACTTCCTTTTGAAGTAATTAGAATTAGATTAATGTTTTTTAAGAATAAAAAATTATTAATTTTTGAGATCCCCTCTTTCTCACTTAAAAAGAAGAAATGTGAAAAAAAGTAATATTATTGAAATTTACAACTTAAACACTTGTTTTCATTGAGATTGAAGATATGTAGACTAGGAGATTGGTTTTATTGATGGTAAAATAACCACCCAAGAAATAATTGAAAGAACTCATTTTGTAATAAAATTAAAAAAAAAACAAATTTTTTTGTTTGAGATCTTTTTAATTGAATTTAAAAAATGATAGGTTTGGGTTTGTAAAATAAAATTAGGTTTTATTTGTTTTGGTTGTTTTTTTGTTCATCTTTCAAAAGGAAAGTTTGGGAAAGAGGTTGTTGTTGAGGAATCACATAACCTTGATAAGAAGGAGGTTGTTGAGGAACGAAATTTTGTGAAGAAGGAGCAAAAACATTTTGGATTGGATATTGTTGAACTTGGAATTGAGGAGGATTATTTCCATTCGGTTGAATAGGGTTTTGATGAACGTACCCTTGTGATTGATTTGGGTTGGTGTTTATAAGAGGTTGGGAATTTCCTGAGATTGCCGTTTGTTGGACTGGATAATAAGTACGGTTGTTTTGAGAAGAAGGTTGTTGGTAACTAACAAATGTTTCGTTCTCTATTGGTTGAAAAATCTGTTTTTCAAAAGGAAAAAAGTTTTAAAAATAAAAAAAATTTTTAAAGAAAAAGAGAAATAAAAGATTTTACTAGAGTTTCTGATGGGGAAATCACAGTTTGATTGTCTTTTCTTGGAAGTACAGATCTTCTTCTCAAAACGACACGGCGAATAAAGAGATAGACGACGATGAAAGTGACTAATCCAACAACAATAGGTAACCAAACAACAGTTGGATCGAAATCATTGTTCTGGGAAACATACATGTAAATAGATGAAGAACTGAAACTAATAATTT
>JAMYWO010000059.1:0-11527 GCA_024220525.1 Cochliopodium minus | reverse complement strand
AAAAAAGGATTATAATGAGATTTCAAAAGAAATGTTTCTTTTAATATTTTTCACACAAAATAAGTTAATAAAAAAAATGCAAAGAGAAATTTAACGATGGTGAGTTGCACCTCTTCCTCTTTTACCAGAAAACAAATGTTTAGGACGATCTGTCTTGACAACATTATCACCAGGACCTTTTTTAGCCAACAAACTCATGCTCTTGGTGAGTCTCTTTTGCATGACCTTGACCTTCTTTTTGTGAACTTCGGTGGAGATACCTCTCTCACCCTTCATCTCTTGAGATTTAAAGTCTCTGTTCTTTTTCTTCTTTTGTTCTTCAGGATCATCAGTCATGTTGCTTGATAAACCTCTTTTGCGACCACGAGATCTTGAACGGATGGTTTCCAAAGCATCAGTCGGATCAATGCCGAGATCTTCCATGTGTTCTGCGAATACATTACCATCGTGAAAGAGTTTTGATTTAGGCATTGGATTCTTATTGTTTTGACCGTGTTTGAGAAGACTCTGTGTTCTGATCATACTGATTTTGTTTTGCCAATCCTTGATATCATTCTTTTCGCTTTCAGTGATCCCAGTACCATCATCATTCTCATCATCCATGTTCTCCTCCATCTCCTTCAGTCTACGATCTTCTTCTTCCTCCAACATTTCCAATTTTTTATCGATCTCAGGATCAATGTAATCGAGAATGTTCTTTCCATCAATAAACTCTGGAACGATATCGAATTTCCATTCATCATTGGCCAAATCATATTGTTCTCTCCAATCCCATCCAGAGATTTGAGAAGGATGAGTGATCAACACAGCAGAACCAATCTTCTCAGTTCTACCTTTTTTCTTCTTGGTCAATCTACCAATATTACCCCTCACAACATAGGTATCCTTAAGTTCCTCTTCCTCTTCAAGTCTTTTAAATCTCTCTTCCTTATGTTTCAAGACAGATTCAGGGATACTGAATTCTCTGATCTTATCATCTCTAGGGATGGGTTGAGCAATATGCAAACGATTCAACATGTTTTTGAAGGTACCAGATTGCATCTTCTTTTGAACTCTTTGATCGAGGAGCAAATCACAAACTTGGGTTTTCAATTCAGTTACACCAAGATCCAACATGTTGGACAACTCACAGTATGCGATACCCTCTTCTTTGAGTTGATCGAACAATTGTTTGTCTTCTTGTGGCAAATTCTCCAATTTTTGGAGATCGCATTTGGTGGCTACGACGATCAGAGGTTTTCCTTTAAACAATGGTTTGATTGATTCGAATAATTTAAATTGTGCAGCGATATTATGACCACAAGTGGAGGAGATATCGATGAAGAACAAGATAGCAGCACGGAGATGCGCCATAGCAGTGATGGCCTGCATTTCAATTGTATTTCTCTCTTCCAATGGTCTATCGAGAATACCCGGAGTATCAATCACTTGCCATGGGATATATTTGTAATCCAAATGACCCACAAAGAGCGATTTGGTTGTGAAAGGATATGGTTGTACCTCACATTCTGCTCTTGTGATTTTATTGATAAATGAACTTTTTCCTACGTTAGGAAATCCAGAAATGATGATTGTTCTAGAGTTTGGATCAATCGTTGGCAATCTGGCTAAATGTTGTCTCACTTGTTCCAAATATTGGAGTGAGGAATTTTGTTTTTTCATCAATGTGCACATTCTTCCCAAACCTGCTCTTTTCAATTGTTTGCAACGATATAAACTGTCTCCATATTTCAATAATTTCCCATATTCCTTTCCCAATCCATCAATCAAATGTCTGCATTTATTCAATTGTCCCAATGCGAGTTTATAATGATCTTTATCATAAAGCACATTGATCAAATCAGCATAAAATGGATGAATATCCTAATTTCAAAATTTAAATATTAATGATGAGGATAATTAAATTATTTGGGAATTATGAAAGAATGAGATGGAAAAGGATTTTTATGATTACATCTAATTTTGGAAATTCTTCTAATATTGCACTTAATTTATCATGTATGTTTTGTTGTGTATATCTAACTTTTCTTATATAGAATTCACGAATTCTTGTTATTGCATATTGTTTATGAATAACAGTGGGCGTTTTTCTTTGTGTTTTAGATAATACAATATCTATGAAATCTGATGCATTTGGAACCACAGTGCTATTTGAATTAAAAAAATAATAATTTTTTTTGAGAATTATAATGGAAAAAATTGTGAGGAATGAATATTGAAAGAGGATATTAAAAATTGATTTGTTTTTTACATTCTTTTAAAGTTATATAAGACCATTTTCTTTTAAAAGGATCGACTTGAATTTTTTTTTTATTTTTTTCTTATTTATTTCTTTTCAAAAAAAATTAAAAAAAATGTTTTAAATCTTCTTTCTTTCTCAAAGAAGATATTATCTCCAATTGTTCCATATTTAATCTATTCTTTCATAATTTTATTGATTTCTTGATCAAATTTCCTTTCTAATGTCAAATATCATGAATACTGTCTTGGATTGATCTCAATTATTGCAAACATTCTTCCTCTTTAGATTTTGCTTTTGGAATAAAATTGTCAATAAATAATAAAAAAAAATGACAGATATAATCAATCAATACAAGATCACAACTATCGAAATAGAAAACTTCAAGTGCTTTTCAGAAAAGATAAAGATAAATCAGATTGAAAATTGTAAATAATATCAATTAATTTCACAATATAATTTCAAATTACTTTTTTTTATCAACCACTTGTTCAGTTTCTTCTGTGGTAGGTGCAAATGGAAATGGAAAGTAAGTTTTTACAAGATATTTGTTGCAACATATTTTTTTTGAAAATATTCCACTAAAATTAAATTTATAAAAAAAAAATTTTATTCAAAAAAAAAAAGATCATCCATAATCGAGGCAATATGTTTTGTGCTTGGATACAAATCTCATGAATTAAGATGTTCGAATCTCTCTCAGTTGATATCTGATGGAAAAAAAGCAGCACAAGTTTCAGTATCTTTTTGCAATGGAATGTCATCTTTGTACATAAAAAGAAATATCAATGAGAAAGGAAATTCCAAATACTCTTTTTACAAGGAAGACCAACCCACCAAACCTCTTTCTAATGTAAACTGGAGGACTTCCAAGATCAAGATAGTCAAAAAGGAGTTGGACAATATTGGAATACAAATGAAATACAAACAAAGGTTTATAATATCTCAAAGTAATACCATAGAGATAGCTCAGAAAGGAAAGATAGAACTCTTAAATTTTCTTGAAGGTAAAAAAAATGTAAATTTCTTGAAATTTAATGTTTTCATTTCATGAAAAGGAATATTTGGTTCCAACAAAATTAAAGAAAAATCTGAAAAGGAGACTGAGGAGTTGAATATTCTTAGGGATGGTAAATGTTTTAATTTAAAATTCTTTTATTCCGAAAATTTTATTTGATTTTTAGAAAAGCACCAAAAGGAAGATAACATGAAAAAAATAAAGCTCCAAAAAATTCCTCTCAAAGATAACATGCAAAAATGGTTGCATTACAACAAACAAAAAGAAGACTTGAATATGAAAGTTTACAACCACAACCACCACTTCTCTATTTTCTTACAAAAGAATATTGGAACAAAAAATGTTTTGATAGAAAAACACAAAGAAGAACTTGAAGAGAAAAAAAAAAAATTAGAAAAGTTGAATGAAATGTTGGAATCTTTTGAAGAAGAGACAAAGAAGATAAGACACAATTTTGGTGAAACAAAGAATCTTTGTGACAGTGCCAAAAACATCGTTTCCTCTCTTAAAAGAAAGCTCTCAGTAGCTTCAATGAAAGAAAAGGGTGAAAAAGAAGGATTAAAGTTGTTGAAAAAAGAGCTCAAGAAGAACACGACCTTACAAAACGTAATCAAAAAAGAAAGAGAGGCAGTCAAAGAAAAAATAGAGATGGAGATACAATCTGAAAGCAACATAAACAACGTGAGACTCAAAGAAATAAAGCTCATCCTTTCTGAATCAAACCAAAACTTTGATGAGTTATTTTCTTCATTCAAAAAGTATAAAAACAAGAAGGATCTTCTCATCAACAAGAAAAATTCAAGTGAGATACATGCTTCTTCAATCTCTGAACAAATCGAAAAGATAAAACAAGAAGTGACTGCAAAGAAAGAAGAATTAGATCGCTTGGAAGAGTCGAAGATAAAACTTCAAAAGGAAATAACAACTTTGAACCAAAAATATAACAACAAGCCCATCTCCCTTAACTCTTTCTTGAAAGCATCTAAAGTTTTGGACAAAGAACTTGGATTCTGTAAGATGATACCTCAAGTTGTCTTCTCCCAAAGAAAGTATCTCACTGCTTTGAACTCTGTACTTTCTGGCGTCATAAAAAGCACAGTTCTTGTCAAAACTAGAAAAGATGCCGATGACTGTGTCAATTATTTTTCGTCCAACAAGATTGGAGTAGTTAGAGTGGAGATTTTGGGCGAGCACAACAAAGCACCATCAACAAAGAATCTACTCGGCCTCATCCCTCTTTTCAATACTCTTTCTTTTGTTGAATCTGATACTTCCACTTCTCAAAAGATATCCAATCTATTCGAAGAATTAACCAACAAGTGGTATATCTTGAGTGATGAAAACAACCAAGATCCCATTTCCTATTTGAGAAAGTACAATGTAAACATAGTTTCTTTGGAGGGAGAAACTTACAAGAGCGATGGAGAAATAAGAAGCAGAAAGGGAGGGTCTTCCTCTGATGAATCTTTTCTCATCTCTGAAAAACCTATCTTGGTAGATTTGCAGGACGATACTTTGGATGATAGAAAGGATACACACTATATCTTGCAAGAAAAACAAAACAGAATCCAACAGATGATGTTCGAAATCAACGAATTGAAAGATTCCATCAATTCTCTCCACAACAAAGAAAATTATTTGTCATCTTCTCTTCATTCTTCTAACAAGGAGTTAAGCAGAATGATAAAGGTAGTTGATACATTGGACATGTTTTTTCAGCAAGATCACATCCAAAAGTTTATCATTCTTTTAGAAGAAGCTGTTTCCATAAAATTGAAGGACAACCGTGCCAATGAAGAATCTTTAGAGGATTTGAACGAGAAAGTTGAAATTTTGGAGACGAAATTACAAGTATTTGAAGAGAGAAACATCTCCATCTCCAAGGAAATCAAAATCCTTAATTCGAACATGAAGGACATCATAACCCAAACCAATCAACAAAAACTTAATCTTGAAAACAAAGAGAAGGAATTATCTGAGTTAATGGAGAAATTCAAGGAGTATCATGACCATGAGAAGAAGAGAAATGAAGACAAGGACAATATGGTCGAGAAGATTGAATCATTCAAGGAGGATCTTCATAAATCCATCAAAAATTCTAAAACTGTACATCATGAGAAGATGGAGTTGGAAGAATCTTTGTCAGAAACTCTGCAAACTCTTTTCTTCTTCAAATCTAAGTACCCTAATTTCATCCCAGAAAAATATCCCAAAAAAGAAATCAGTTTTGCTTCTCAATCCATCGAACTCCAAAAAAAAACATCTCTTCTCAACGAAATCAAGAACCAGATTAACGTTGAAAAGTTGGAGGAATACAATTCTTTGAATAACCAACAAAAGAAATTACAAAGCGAGACGATTCTTTTAGATCAATCCATACAACAAAAGATTTCTCTCATTGATGATCTTCAACAACAAAGATTCACCGTCTTTGTGAATTCAATAGACAAAGTGAACTTTTCTCTGTCTCAGATCTACAAAAAATTTTCTGTCAACGGGAACTGCTACTTGAGCTTCATTAACGACAAAGTTGGATTCTTTTATGAAGGTGTTCAGTTTCATGTTAAACCTGACAAAACATTCTATAGGCCGTAAGTATATTTCCATTTGTAAAACATAAAATCAATTAATTTGATTTTTGATTTTGACAGTTTTCACACTTTGTCTGGTAAGTTTTATATAATTAATTACATTAAATTTTCAACAAAATTAATACACTAATTATTTTAAAGGTGGGCAAAAGTCTCTTGTTGCACTTGCTCTTACTTTAAGTTTTCACGAGAGTTTCCCAAGTCCTTTCTATCTCTTTGATGAAATGGATGCATCTTTAGACATTTCCGCTGTACATAATTTTTTTTCTCAAAATTAATTCATTTAAAAAAACTTTTTAATATTTGTTAGGTAAAGAGAGTTGCTCAACATTTATCTTTGGTTTCTAGGAATGCTCAATTCATTGTCATTTCCCTTCGTTCTCAATTTTACATTCATGCCAAATGCCTCATTGGTGTATACAAAGATGATAATAAAGCATCCAAAGTGGTTTCCAAAATTTTTTGATTCTTTTTTGAATTTGAATTAAAAAAATATAGTTATTAAAAAGATTGATTAATGATTCAATGATAAAAAATAATTATGGAGATATTTTGACTTTTCTTTTTAAATAAAAAAAAATGGAAGAAAGAAAATGTTCTTTTTGTTTTCCAATATTTGAGAAATTATTAAAAGAGAAGAAAAAAAGGAAACACGTAACAAAGGTAAATTTCATTTTATTCAACGAGAAATCTTAGAATCTTAATAATTAAATTGAAGAAAAAGAGAAATTAAAAAAGCCGCTCAAAGTAAATCCTTGAAAAATGCACCATTTTTCAAGGATTCTTTCTGAAGTTTACCATAATAAGACAGACAACCAATTAGTTAAAGCTGTAGAGGGGATGATGAAGAGTGAAGATGAAAATGAGGATTTCATACGTGTTGCTAAATTTTACTCTGATTCTCTTCTTTGACTACAAAAAGTTTCATTCTCTCAGAAATACTTATTACTGTCACATTACTTGTTCTGATTTGGAGAAACTCAACCCTTCTTTTTCTTTTTACCGGATACTTTTTACATCAATTTTTTCAACAAAAAACTTTTAAAGATTACTCTGGAATCAGCACCAAGCACAACAACATTGAATCTGTTTTGATAAAGGAGTTTATCATCATTTCGAGAGAATGTACTGGATCTGCAGTGAAACATGGGAGATGCCAATCTTGCTATACCATTCAAGAAAGGGCAAGAGGAAGAATCCAAAAAAGGTGCAAATATTTTATTTTTTTAATTTATTTTTTTTAATTTTTTTTTAATTTTTTTTAATTTAATTTTTATTTTTTTTAATTTATTTTTTATTTTTAAATTTATTTTTAAAAAATTTATTTTATTTGTTTCGGCTTTTTTAGACCTAGAGATGATTTAAGCAAAGAAGAAATGGAGGGAGTAGTGATGGTCCCAAAACGATGCAAGAAGTCTTAGGTATTCCTTTGTTATTTTTATTAAAATTTTTTATTTTTAATATTTTTATTTGATTTATTTTTTCGGGAGATGAGACAGTCGTGAACACATTAGATTCATCACAAAGAAAATAGTGTCTATGGATCAGTTTGGCAAAAAGATTTAATAGAGAAAGGTTTTGAAAAATTTGACAAAAGCACAGATCTTGATGATATCGCAAACTAGTTTTTCAACTTTTCTTTTGTTCACTCGAAAACTTGCAAGATTATACTTGATGATTCTTCTCTTTAAATAATTTTTTGATGAAAAAAGATTTTCAAGGGAAATAAATGCTAAGAATCTTTCCTTGCAACTGTGATTAATCACTATAATGAATTGAAAGAAACTACAAATTACATCAAAGCTTCTGTGCGAAGTGTGTTCTTTGGAGATTGAAGGAAAAAAGTTTTTTCAAAGTTGCAAAGAAAGTTTTTCATCTGCAGAAGCTGCGAAAAGTTCAGTGAATCCAGCTTTGAAACTATTTCTCCAAAAGTATTGAAAAACATAACTCAAATGAGAAAAGGCAATAGGAGAAAAGAAAAAATCTTTCGCTCACAAAATCTCCTTTTCAACAAAAAAAATTTGTTTTAATCTTGGATTCATTTAGATTGATTTTTTTTTTTAAAAAGTTTTTTGGAACCTTGTTTTACTAGCCATGTTAATGAAGAACTGTGAATTAAAAGGTCTATTCATTTTTGTCTTTAATAAATATAAATTATTTTTAAAAAAAAAATTTGATTCATTTTTTGTAATTATGGATATTTTGATTGGTGAGAAGAATATATTTGTACCCAAAAACATTTTCATTTCAATCTTCGCTCATCTTCCCATTCATGATCTGAACAATATTTTTTTGGTATGCAAAAAATGGAAGAAATGCCTGGATACTGAGAATCTATGGAATATCATCTTGAAGAGGTATCATCATATAAACAAAGATATATCAATACATCATCTCCTAAAACCATCATTTTGGCCCAATATAAAAAATTTTTTTTGAATACGATAGGGATTGGAGTAAATTGACAATAGGAAATTTTTATCCAAAAAATTTGGATTCAATTTCTTTTGGTGATAGATTTGCGAAAGCAAAGGTAGAAAAATTTTCTTTCTAATTTTATAAATTAATTTCAGAGAAAAAAAAAAAAAAATTTTTTTGTTTATTTTAATTTTTAAAAAAATTTAGTATGTAATAATGTATTACAATAAAAAAGAGCAACTGAAAAAAACTGATTTCAACGAGAAAGCAATAAGACAAATCACAGAGAAAGCAGTGAAAGGATCATCATTCAGAAACAATTTTGATATCAAACAATCGATGCCCTCTAAAACTTTTGGGATTTATTGTTCTTCTGGATCTTGCGACATAAATTCTTATGAATACATTGTATATCAACTCCAAGACATTTCTCTCATAGAAGAAATAATAATAAATGTAAAAAATTTATTTATATTTTTAAAAAGTATTTTTGATAACATTTAAATTTAATTTTTTTAATTTTTTAATTTTTTTTAATTTTTTTTTTTCGTATCTTTAATAAGAAATCGAATACGGATGTTAACCCATTTTCAAGGGAGATTATCGTACAAATAGGGACTTCAGAAAACGATTTTCATTATACTTCTCTGCCTGTAGAAGTGAATATTAGCTCTTTCATTTACGTTTCTTTGTTTCCTTTCAACACAATCGGTTCTTTTGTAAAAATAATTTTGTTGGGTAAAACTTAAATAAAAAAAATAAAACAGTAAATAAAAAGAAATGAAATTAAAATTTGGAATAAAATCTTTTAAAATTATCTGAATTATAAAAATAAAAATAAAATAGTGTAGAATTAAATAATAAGAAAAAAGAAAATTCTTAGAAATTGATTATGAAATAGAAAATAATAAAGTTTGTAATAATCATTTTAACAAAGGAAAAGAAAAGAACTCGAGAGGAAACAATTACATCGTTTCTTTAAGCAACACTATCATTAGCGGAATTAAATTAACTAAAGAGTTTGAATTAAATCATATTCACATTTCGAAGTTAACCAAATTGATTGTTGAGAGTGACGTTAATTTGTACGAAGTTCTTTATTCTTATTATCTATCAAATAAGAACAGAGATTTATTAAAAGAAAAACTATTGAAAATTTTGGATGGTAAATAGTTTTTATTTATTTTTTATTTTTTTAATTTTTTTTTTGATTTTTTATTTTTATTTTTTTATTAAATTTTTTATTTTTTAAGAAAACAAAGAAATAGAAAGACATGAGATTGAAACAAATTTTTTTTGTAGAAAAATTTCTTTCGTTATGAATGAATACGAAGAAATTTCGAAATTAAAAGAAAAGAGATATGATGAAATCAAAATTTTAGGAAAATACTACATCAACTCCATATTGGATGAAGAAGAATCTGAGGGAGATTGGGGCTACACTTTTGTTTCTTCCCTTTATTCCGATTCTCCTATGATGGGACATGATATTACTTACATTTATCCAAATGAAATTGAAAAAGTTGAAAAAAATAACATTGACAAAATTTTACAGTGTAAAAAATTTTCAATTTAATATTTTTTAAATATTTTTTTTTTTTTAGCTCTGCAAGTATTACCATTCAACACTTTCGCAATATTTCCCAGCCTCAGTACTTTTGTTAATTTAAAAGTGTTGAGTTTGTATGGATTGGAGTTGAAAGAGTTGCCTGAGGGAGTTTGCGAGATGAAGAATCTAATACATTTGGATGTCATCGGAAATTCTTTTACTAACATACCCAAGAATATTGGAGATTTAAAAAACTTGAAAGAATTTTTTTTAGGAGATAATACAAATGGAACTAAAAGAATTCCTTTTCATAATTTAAAAACATTTCCAGAATCAATTGGTAATATTAATTTATATTATTTAATTTTAATTTTAATTTTATTAAAGGAAACATGAGGAAATTGGAAAAATTGTGGGCAACAAAGTGTGGTTTGGAGGAACTACCTTATTCAATAAGAAGGCTCACATCACTAAAACAACTTTTATTACATGAAAATGAAAATTTGAATGTTTCAAAAGAAATCTTGTCTCACTTCAAAAAACTACAACAATTCACTATTGGAATAATTGATGACAATTATGAAATATTCACCTACAAGAAATAAAAAATAAAAAGGAATATTTAATTTTTAAACAGTGTTTATTTAAAACTATTCTAATCTTTCTTGAAAAAAGAAATTTTCTCTTAGTTGTTCCAAGCTAATGGAAAAAAAAAAAATTTAGTTATTAATGCATTTTAAATTTTTAAAAAATAATTTTTTACGTAAATTTTCGTGTTTAGGAACTTGCCACTATAATTATAAATAATTAAATAAATTTATAAATAAATAAATAAATTAATTTACTTTGTGATCATTCGCAACTCTTTGAAAAGCACTAAATTAAAATGAATTAATAAAAGTAAAAAAATTTGAAAATAAATTTTGCCTTCTTGCTTCTTGAATGTTGTAAGCTTGGTTATTTCCAATGTCCAAACGACCTCCACCATGACCCATTTCGGTACGAATTTGAAGGATGACTTGGTCCAATGTGTATATTGGCTTCCATCCACTCATTGTCAACAAGTCCATACAAATCGATCCTCCCACTGTGACGTGTCCTAAATAAGAAATAATTTTTATTTTTTTATAATTTTATGTTTTTATTTTTTTTATTTTTTTATTTTTTATTTTTTTTATTTTTTTTATTTTATTTTTTATTATTTTATGTTTTTTTTATTTTATGTTTTTTTATTTTATGTTTTTTTATTTTTTTTATTATGTTTTTATTTTTTATGTTTTTTATTTTTTGTTTTGGTTCATTATAAATTTATTCATTTTATTTTATTGTAAAATTTTTTGTTTTTTTACCAGTTCTAAAAACGAATCTAGGAGCGATGACTCTAACAAAAGGAGGCTCATTAGGCCAAGTGCTAGGAAACAACACCTCCAACTCAATCCATTCAACTGATTTTGATTTTTTCAATTTTTGGAAATCCTTGTCCAAATCTGTTCCCTCTGGTGGAATCATTTTTACCTAAAAAAAATAATATTTAAACTTTAAAAAACAAAAGTTTTTCAAAAAAAAATAAAAATTAAAAAATTAAAAAATAAAAAATAAAAAAATAAAAAAATAAAAAAATAAATGAACAAATTGATTAAAAAAATAAAAAAATAAAAAAATAAAAAAATAAAAAAATAAAAAAATAAAAAAATAAAAAAATAAAAAAATAA